>RCUC01166194.1:0-43400 GCA_003697995.1 Taxidea taxus jeffersonii
AAAAAAAAAAAAAAAAAGTCTTTCTTATTTTATGCCACCTTCTCTGATCTGCTTTCCCAAGCTTTTAGCACCTGTTGCTTTCATTCTAAACAATAAGATACAAAGATGGGACACCCCACATCCTCAGTGATCATTCGCCTTCATTTTGTAGTCTGGCCAGTTTGGAGGTCATAACTGCATTAGGCAGCACTCTTCTTATCCTCTGCCTATAAATGAGGATCAGACTGTAGGAGACTGGGTATCTGAGTTATAGGATAGCCCAGGACTTTCCCTGTACATGTGCTTTTGTGCGCACACACACATGCATGCACACACAGATGGGGAAAGAGACAGTGGGCACTTGGGGTTCAGTAGGGGCACCACATGATGAATTGTGGCTGTCAGGGTATTTAAGAGAATTTGGGTCTGGAGCCAACAGAGTTGAGGGCACATTCTGGAGCCTTTCGTTTGCTGTGTGTAAGATATTTTCAACCCACTAATTAGTAACAAGGTAAGCCTTCCTTTATTTTTTTATTGTACTGAAATACACATACGGTTTATCATCTTAACCATTTTTAAGTACACAGTTCAAGGGTATTAAAGATATTTACATTCTTGTGTAGTCATCAGTACCATCCACTCCCATGATTCATTTCATCTTGTAAAAATGACACCCGGTAGTCATTAGACAACAACTTCCCCTTCTCCCCTCCCCCCCACCCTCCAGCCATCACCATCATACTTTCTGTTTTTATGATTCTGAGTATTTCAAGTACCTCATCTAAGTGTTTTTCTTTTTGTGACTAACTTCCTTTAGCACAGTGTTGTCAGGGTTCATCCATATTGTAGCATGTGACAGAACTTTACTTCCTTTTTAAAGCTGTGTGATATTCCATGTGAATAGACTGTATTTTGCTTATCCATTCACCCATCGTTGGACCCTTAGCTTGCATCCGTGTTTTAGCTATTGTAAATAATGCTGCATTAAACATGAGTGGATAAATACCTCTTTGAGACTCAACTTTCAGTTCTTTTGGGTATATACCCAGAAGTGAAATTGCTGGGTCATATGGTGATCTTATTTTTAACTTTTTGAGGAACCTCCACACTGTTTTCACAGCAGCTGCACCATTGCACATTCCTAACAGCAGCACAGAAGCATTCCAATTTCTCCACATCCTGGCTACTGCTTACTTTCTGATTTTTTGATAGTGCTGTCTCATTGTAGTTTGATTTGCATTTCCCTGATGATTATTGATGCTGAGCATCTTTTTTGTGTTTATTGGTCATTCATAGATCTTCTTTGGAGAAATGTATATTTAAGCCCTTTGTCCATTTTTTGTACTCCTTTATTTTGAAGCCCAGTATTGAGCTCTGATATTTTACAGCTGTATAGGATGGATAAGGGAAATGGGAGTTCTAGACAAAGGTATGGATTTAGTTCTTCCCAAAGTATGTATTATTTTGGGGGCAAAATTGGGAAATTCCCTGAAGACAATTTAAAAACTCTTTAAAGTCTATTCTTACCTGTAAATTCATATCTGTATGTATACATTTGTTACATAAGTATATAAAATACCAGGCTAAGAACAGATGCGATTCACATACATTATCTAATGGGAACTTTGCACCCCCAGTGAGCACATCCACAAAGTGAGAACACTTGAGCACACAGAGCTGAAGCCCTACTGTCACACTCAGTTGGGACCAATAATCAGTTAACTTGATGAGTCAGCTAAAATGATGAGGATACCTGAAAAATCACACATGCTTTAGACATTTAATTTCAAATGAAAATATAATTTTTAAATAACATGCTGATTAGCATTTTGGTTTTTTTTTCTGGCTGTGCATATGGAGACCCTTATAGACTTCTGCCAGAGTTCTGTCACTTGTAAAATTTTGTGTACCAAAAATGTTTTGATATTGGCCCAGGCCCTTTTCTTTGAGGAAGGAGCCTCTGACTGAAGTATCTTATTTAAACATCAGCCACAATTTATTGGCTACAACTGACATTTACTTTTCTTTAAAGTGGATCTAGAATTTAGATGTGGAGTAATTTACTTGTGGAGTAATCTATGTTCAGGATCTTTCCAGAATTTCCCCAGCCTTTTACAGTTGTCTCTCCCACACCTAATTCGACAGCAGACTTTTTTCACTATTAGCCTTCACTGAGTCTTTACAAGGCTTTTAATTTTGAGTTTACAGAAATGGCCCTTTTTTGGTATTCATATCGAATTGCTTTTACATGGTGCATAGATAGTATAAATGCAAAGTAAATACAATTGGCACAAAAATGTTTGAAAGGAAATACAGCTCACCTGGCGTAAGCACATGGCTCCATTGGTGGAAACAAATGTGAGCAGGTGTGTTGGCACAGTGACCACCAGAGGCTGACACTTAGATGGGACTTGCTTCTAAGCTCTTTACATGCACTGACTCACTTAATCTCCACGGTACCCCAGCAGGTAAGGTACTCTTATTTCTTTTTCCCAGACAAGGAGAATGATGCACAGAGAGATTTGCCTAAGAGTAGCCTGCCAGCTGCCAGCATTCAGCCTTCTTAGGCTTCAGTCAATGTATTTTGCTAAGGGAATGAGAGCATTTTACATGGAAGTAAATTACAAGCAGGGAGAGAGTACAGCTGTGTAGAGCTGCCTAGTCCTTAAACAGAAACCCCATCTAACACATAAAAGACTTCTGAAAGCTTCTCCATAGCACCCTGAAATTAGAATCTAGGTTTTTAGAGGTAGAAATGATCTCCATAACCTATCCTGACAGGATAACCAAGGCCCAGAGGGCTGAGGTGATTTGCTCTACGACAAGCACCCAACTAGTTAATGGCATATTCTTTGTAAGATTTAGTTTCCTGGCTTACCATTTCCTTCCAGGAGAAAATAATGTACCACTAGGATATAATGTTCCTGAACAGTATCCAGGAAATGAGATTCTCTTAGAGATTGCCAAGAGAGGGATGGTTGGTAGATGTGAACACCTCAGTATTCTTTTTTTTTTTTTTTTAAAGATTTTATTTATTTATTTGACAGAGAGAGATTACAAGTAGGCAGAGAGGCAGGCAGAGAGAGGGGGGGAAACAGGCTCCCTGCGAGCAGAGAGCCCAATGTGGGGCTCGATCCCAGGACCCTGGGATCATGACCTGAGCCGAAGCCAGAGGCTTTAACCCACTGAGCCACCCAGGTGCCCCCACCTCAGTATTCTTGAGTCCACATCTATTTCAAGCCAGTACGAGACCTGGTCCAGAGAATCTTAGGGCCAGAAAGGGTCTAGTGATGTGGCTTGATCCATCCAGAGAAGGAAGGAATGAGACCAGCTGAGCACACACAAGGTAGGATGATAGCCATACTATTTTACAGGTGAGGAAGCTGAGCTTCAGAGAGGTCAAGTAATTTATCCAAAAATCACACACTCAGAAAGAAATAAAACCTGTGTGTGAACCTAGTCTTGCTGAAGCCCATAGTCTTTGTGCCACCTCATGCCACTACCCCACAGGGCAGGCTAATTGTTCACCCTGCACAGTTGGTTAACAACAGTTTTATTTTTTCAAAGATTTTATTTATTTATTTAACAGAGAGAAAGATCACAAATAGGCAGAGAGGCAGGCAGAGAGAGAGGGAAGCAGGCTCCCTGCCTGAGCAGAGAGCCCGATGGAGGGCTCGATCCCAGGGCCCTGAGATCATGACCTGAGCCGAAGGCAGAGGCTTCAACCCACTGAGCCACCCAGGTGCCCCTTACCCCCTTTTTGGGGGGGTTAACAATAGTTTTTTGGTTTATTTGGCTAATTTCATTCTGCAGCTAATCCTAAATATCTCTTTAGTTTCAGTCTATATCCTTCTGCACTCCTCAGCAACAGAAACAATTGATCATAGCATTTTGAATAATCTTGACATTTTGTGAATGAAGCTGCATCTTGGATATTTTTAAGCCTACCCGAGGGGAGAAAAGACAGACTGGAGGTGTTTTGAATATCGGTAGAATTTCAGGGTATGAGGAATCTCTTTCAGCTTGCCATTATTTATGTTCAGACCAGCTGTGTGGCATCTTCAGCCTGTGCTGGATGCTTCTCAGCCCAGGGATAAGGGCCGCTAAGACCTAGGGGACTCCCCATGTTAGTCAGCCCATTTCATCTTTGGCCGGGAGGTCACACTTACATATCTTTTTTTTTTTTTTTTTTTAAGATTTTTTATTTATTTGAGAGAGATCACAAGTAGGCAGAGACAGAGAGAGAGAGAGAGAGAGGAGGAAGCAGGCTTCTTGCTTGAGCAGAGAGCCCGATCCAGGGCTCAATCCCAGAGCCCCGAGATCATGACCTGAGCCAAAGGTAGAGGCTTTAACCCACTGAGCCACCTAGGTGCCCCCTTACATATCATCTTTAACAGGATGAAGACTCTTAAAACATTACTTTTTAAGATTTTTCTTCCATTTCTGAAAAGTAATTCATGTATATAATAGAAACTTGGATAACTGTAAAAAGCTCATGTAAGAATATGAAAGCCTGTGTGGATTAGTTACGTACAGCTGTGTAACAAATTACCCCAAAAGCTTAGCAGCTTAAAGCAACAAAGTTTTATTATCTCATGTGCTTTAAGAGTCCAGAATCTGAGAGTGGCCTAGCTTAGGTAGTCCTCTCATGAAGTTGAGGTCAAACTGAGTTGAGGCTGTAGTCATTTGGAAATATGGGGCCAGAGGGTCTGCTTTTAAACTCGATCATGTGGGTTTTGGCAGGAGGCTTCAGTTCTTGCTATAGGAGCCTCTCCATAGAGCTGCTTACAAGATGGCTTCCTTCAGAACACTCACACTAGAGAGCTGTCAGGATAGAAGCCGGAAACTTTTATAAGCTAGTCTGAGAAGTGGCATTCTATCACTCCTGTTGAATCCTTCTGGTCACATAGTCAGCCCCAGTATAATATTGTTGGAGGGGACTACACAAGCATGTGAATACCAGGAGGTGGGGATCACTGAAGGCCCTCTTGAAGGTCCCCACCATAGGCTGTAAGTTAAAATTTTGTTAGGCTGAATTACATAAGTTTTTACCCAATATTCCTCCCCGCCACCCACTGAAGTTTACAAATACAAATTCTGAGGTATTACAAAATAAAAAAGATCACCAGGAAAAAAAAAATTGAAGGGAACATAATATTCAGGGTTGAATGCCCAGTAAACTATTACCCCTTCTTCAATCCCAGAGGAACTTTGCGATCTTATTCTAAGTCTGTCATATTGACATATGCATGGTTTGGGGAAGAGGGGAGTAATGGCAAAAGAGTGGATGTAAGTTGGATGTACCTTGGTTTTGTCATTTGCAATGGTGGGAACATGAGGTGGGTTGAGGAGTTTAGGATTCAGTCCAGGCTGTAACTTGTCAGAAGGCACATGGTTCCTGGACCCATTGACTCTGCTATTTCCAAGGCAGCATAAGAAGCAGAGGTTTGTAAGAGAGATTACAATTTTTACAAGTAATTATTTGATAAGGAAGATATAAATAGTTCAGTCATAAATGTATTGAAAGGGACTTAAAGTTTTCTTGGGGGGAGAGAATTTTGTTTATGCAAAAACAGTATACTGGTATTTGGTAGGAAATCCTGACATGCGGATAAGCAATAATATTCTACAGCTGCTTCTCAGCTATTAAGTCATACAGATAATATAAAAAACTCATGTGTACATGGGAATACATTTATGAACAAGTAAGATTTCTATATCACATGTGCAAGCTTAAAAAAAAAGGACATACCTGTATAGTATTTTGGTGAAAAATGGTAATGGAAAAGCAAACTGTAATAATCAAATTTGAATGAATTCTTTTATCGTACATACAGTGAAAAGAAATTTATCAGTAAAAACTGGCACAAAACAAACAACAAAATGGAATAAATTTGAATAAATTCCTGCAAAGGCAGTCATAAGACATGTTGATAAATGTTTCAACATGAGCCGATACAAAGTATAACATAAAATACTATTTTTGAAGGAGTTCCTATGTCATGCATTCAGTAAAAGCGAATATTTCACTGAATGGTAATTTGTGCATGCCGAGCAACAGGGGGGAAATATTGATTGTGTTCCCACAGTGGCTCGAAGCTGGTGTTTTCATGCTGGTTTGGAGCTGCAGGTTGCAGCGATCACATGGAGGTGAACCTTAGATGTCAAGAATAGCCCACATTTGGCTTCTGGTCAGCCTAGTGGTCTTTGGTCCCCTCCCCATCTTGTGGGGGGAAGGGCTCTGGCAGACTAAAGCACGAATGCAGTGAACTGGTGTGGCCTCTCAATCAGATAAGGTGCACGGAATTCTTCATTCCAAGCCAGATGGATTGGTGGTTAAGTGTGTAAGAGCAGCCAGTCCTCCTCCTTGGTTGGACTGAGAAGCAAAGTGTCCCAAGTCATTGTTTTGAATAGGGAGCAACTTCATAACCAACAATTGACTCCAGAGCCCTTTCTACATCTTTCTTTTCAGGCCCTGAGGTCTGTGATCTTGGGGAGCAGTCGGTTTCCTCTGCTGGGTCCAGATGTGGCCCTCTCCAAGAGTGTGAAGAAACTGAGCCTTCCCATAAGCATATTTCCCCCATTGCTGCTGCTGCTTTGGAAAAGATTGTGCCAAACAGAGACACGATTTCAGGGCATTGAGCCAAACCCTTACCGGTGGCTACACAGTCCCCTTAGTCCTGCTGTCTGCCGGAATCCAGCCAACCCAAGCTCAGTGCACAGGAGAAAGTAAGCCTAGACCTCTCTCCATGGCCGGCAGGGTCTCCGAGAAAATGGAGCGAGACCAGGGCAGCAAACTGCGGAAGCCACAGCTAGGCTTGTTGCAGACCTCCATGTGGGGTTCTTGCCACCTCCCAGGAGGGAGAGATAGAACTGGAGACCTGAACGTTGACTTGTTGAGTAGCTCACTGGGCAGGGAAGGGGGACAGCAAGGAGTTTGTGGGGAGCACAGAGTTTGGCTGCCAGAAGACTGTTGGTCAGCTGTAGATCTCTTTTTGCCTTGGCTTCCTCACCTGTGAAATGGGGGACCTGCCTAATGGGATTGCAGTGAGGATTAGGTTAGATAATGTATTTTTAGGTACTAGGACCATTTTTGGTACACAGTAAGGGTTTAGTAATTCTAGGTAAAATCTGAATGCTGTGTAATCCCGTGTACATCTAATCTCTCTAGTTTAATCTGTAAATGAAAAGATCCCAGTCGTCTGTAAAATCTTTGTTGATTCTAAGTACCCCTTCCTCCGAGGAGCACCCATCCCTTTCTTCCCAAGTCCAGGGCCCATCCTGTCTCCCTGTTCTCCACTTCTATAGTCTGAGCACCCATCTAGTGGAGAGTTCCTCTGCAGGGTGGAAACAGCTGTGGGTCCGTCCAGGAGGCTCTGGCCTCAGCCTGCTTCCAGGAGCTGTGTTGCCCCTGAGCCTCAGTTTCCTCATTTGTTTGAAGGGGATAGCATTATCTGCTGCCCAGGGTGATGAGAATTCCTCCTAGACCCAAGGCACCTGTAGTTCCCAGCCCAGCTGGTGACCAGAATGGAGTATCTCTGATCACTGTCTCTTGGCATTGGGGTTGTAGGGGGACTTTCATTCTTTGGCTCATGAACACTGTCTGCCTGGGAGCTGTCTTCTGCCTTGGTCACAGTGGCCTTGTCGCCTCCTGGCAGCATGCATCCATCATGTTGCCTAACGAGTGAGGAGTTGGCTGGGTGAAGAGCCGTGCAGGGGGCCGTGCCTGAGGCTCGCGTAGCCTCTCAGCAATTCTGCCAGTCAGCCACCGCATGTGAGGTATGATGCTCGCCTTGAAGAGCTCTTGGTGTAGGGTGTACGCGGAGCAGACCTTGGTCTGGCCTTCTGACCAAAGCCGGGTTTTGTGTCCTGAGGGCAGGGTGGTTCTTTCAGAACATACTGAAAATCGTAATAATCTTTCACTGTGATTCTTCTGAAGGTCACAATAGTTCTTGGTCTCCAAGCCAAAGGGTTCTCAATTATTACAGATCTAGGTTTTTCTGATGGAGTAAGATCTCTCAGCCGACCAAATAGGACACGTAGGTTTTTGGATTGAACTGGTTGCTGAAGTCCCAAGTTCTGAGGAGGCGTGAAGTGGCAGGGATATTGCTGGCAGATCTCCCAACTATAATGCAGTGGCGGCTTGGGGTTCTGGAGTTGGATGCCTGTGTGCCCGCTCCAGGCCAGGTCACTTATGGCTTTTAAGCTCAGTTTCTATACTTGCAAAGGGATGGAGTTAGTAGCGTTTACCTCTGAGGCTTGTTGTGAGACCTCTGTGAAGTCAAGTAAAGTGCCTGACTGCACCATATCTGTTTTAAAGACTCAAATGTCGGCCCTTGTTTTTTACTTAGAACAGGCCTATCTATCACTTTTTAAACTCACTGCTCGTATCTGGCAATTTTTTACTCTTTAGAAGTAATCCTAACCGTTTTTTAAAAAAGATTTATTTATTTACCAGAGAGAGAGAGAGAGTGAGTACGTGCAGTCGTGATGGGCAGGGACAGAGGGAGAGAGTCTCAGGCAGAACCCACGGTGAGTGTGGATCCCAATGTTGGGCTTGATCTCATGACCCTGAGATCACGACCTGAGCGGCTGCTTAACTAACCGAGCCACCCAGGCGCCCTGTAATTGTAATCTTTCTCAAATTCTAAAGTAGGTTTGCAGGAGAAGTCTTTGATGTCTTTGATCTCTGAGTGCACCTGTCTTAGTTGAATGCAGAATAACTAAGTGGAGGTGGGCAGTTAAAAATATTAGCATCTTGGGGCACCTGGGTGGCTCAGTGGGTTAAGCCACTGCCTTCGGCTTGGGTCATGATCTCAGGGTCCTGGGATCGAGCCCCGCATCGGGCTCTCTGCTCAGCGTGGAGCCTGCTTCCCCCTCTCTCTCTCTGCCTGCCTCTCTGCCTACTTGTGATCTGTCAAATAAATAAATTGGAAAAAAAAATATTAGCATCTTCCGGATCATGTCCTCAGCCGCATTATAAGTGAGTGCTGGGATGTAAGCATAGCACCTGCCTCCGTGTGTGTGCTCTCAGGGCACGGATGTGGGCCACATGGTGGCTACAGTGGTCAAGAGGCATCTGTGGTTGAGAGTTTGGTCTGGAGGATGGTTTCCTGGTTTTGCATCCTGGCTTCACCACTATTAATTTGTATGACCTTGAGTGAGTCCCTTAACCCAGCTGTTTTCTCATCTACCACATGTGGGTAAACTGCATTTTCCTCTAGGGTCACTGAAGACTGAATGAGATCAGTGAGAAGCAATTTGCAGTATGGTCATACTCAACTGGGAGCAGTTGCTACCATGCTCCCATTCCCAGCAGGATGGTGGGCTGTCTGGCCCTTGTCTGTGTACTTTGCCTGGTAGCTTATGGGGAGTAAGCATGGCTGGTAAAAATGCACAATGAGGAAAAGTCTGTTTCTCATTGAGCAGAGATTGGATTAGTCACCCATTTAATGCATGATCTCATTTATACACAGAACCTGAGAAAAGTTGAACTCCTAAAAGCAGAGAGTAGAATGGTGGTTGCCAGGCGCTAGGGGTATGAAGGGGATGAGGAGAATGGGGAGATGTTGTTCAAAGGGTACAAAGGTTCAGTTATGCAGGACAAATGAGTCCTGGAGATTGAATATACAGCATGGTGACTTAATAATACTTGATGGCATACTTGAAATTTGCTAAGAGTAGATCCGAAATCATCTCAGTGCACCCACAATGCTAAGCCTGCAGCATGATGGATATGTTAATTAGCTTGATTGTGGTGGTCATTTCAATGTATGGTATATTGAAAACGTCACGCTGTACGCATTAAGTATATACAGTTTTTATCTGTTAATGATACTTCCGTGAAGCTGGGAAAAACGCAAATTTGAGTGCTGCTGCAGTATGACCTCTGAAGAGATTAAGGGAGCTTTGTAAAGTTCTCACGTGACACCTCATCATGATTGGCTGACTTTGGGTTAAGAATGAAGTCTGATCATTCCAATCTGGCCTCTAGGTTTTTTGCTGTTTGGTAGCACATACTTACGTAAACAAATGTTCTCTGTGTAAACATTTATGAAAGTCAAAATACCAAAACAGATTAAATATAGAACCAGGCTGGATGCCACATCAGTGTTTGTGTGGCAGCAAAAAACATCATCTGTTAACATTTAATTATTGTGGTTAGTCTGAGTTTCGTTAGTTTGATCGTGTTGGTAGTTGATTAGTAAATGTCTTTGGGATTTCATAATGGTTTTCTGTTTGTGCACGTTTAAAGACTATTTTAATAACCATATGTCAACATTCAGAGTCTGCGAGCATTTTATTTTAAAGAGGGTTCATGGATCCGTTGAGGAGCCCAGACTAGGTTGTTCAGCATGTGCAGAGAGGAATCTTGTGCTCAGCCCACGTTTCTCCATCCAAACTTGAACTTTTACCCTCCTGGTTCCTATGAGTGTTAGGTAGTTGGGTTATTCTGGCTACGCAGAGGAGCTTCTTTTGATTCTCGTGTGCTTTTAGCAGAAAGGGAGAGAATTTCTCCTTTTCATTGCTTGCTAGGTTCTGTCTTCCATCTTCTGTTCATCAGACGTAGCCACTCGCAAGTTCTTTTTCCTTTTAAATTAGGCACACCATTATTCTATCTTCCCATTGTTTCTTTTTCATTTTTATATTAGGAACTGTTGGCATGTTCTCAGCCCCTCAGGGATAATATCTGAGCTATCTGAGCTTTCTCCAGGCTTGCTTTCTCTGGGAGCTCTGGGCTCTTCACAGATCACACCATTAGTCCTCACAGTGGCTCCTGGAGGTGGTAGGTAGGATCAGACAGAGCATCTGGGTGTGGGAATGGGAGGGCTGGAGAGGAGCATCTGAGGAAAGCAGTGGGTTATTCCTTTTATGTTAGCATTTCTGCTTTAGGCAGACTTCAGCAAGTGCACCTATTTTCATTTTTTTCTTCAAAGCATTTTGCAAGTGATAACAGTCATTAACTTCATTGCTACAGAAGGAAGTAAAAGGGATACTAATGTAGCTATTGAGAAATAAGAACCTTCACTCAAAACTTTTTGGGATCATTAAGAAGGAGCAGTTTTAAAACTGTTGGTTCTGGTGTGATTTTTGCTTAGGCCTTGGAGTGCCTTTAAATTGCTCTTAAATTCTGAAACGTAGTGATCAAAAGAAACCCCTCTAATAATGAAGTTGTCTAGAGTCTCTTCAGTTTAGCTGTCTGAAGGTGCAAGATTAATATTCCTAAAGCTCAGCTCTGATCATTTCAAAATTTTGTTTTGTTTCTTTTTAAACATTATGAGCTTTGAAGTCAAAAGACCTGGCCTCATTTTATGGGCCAGTTATATAATCTGATTCTCACTTCCTCCTCTCTAGTAGAAATAATAATCCCAACTTTAAAGGGTGGTTGTTACAATTAAGTGAGATCATGTGTGGGATGCTAAGTACAGTAGGTGTCAATAAAATTAAAAATAAAAAAGTCAGAAGCTGAAAACCTGTAAGGACCTCTCTGTTCCTACCGTATAAAATCCAAAATTTTAATTTTTTGAAAAATTGTGAGTAGACCCCACACCCAGCATGGCGCTTGAACTCACGATCCCGAGATCAAGAGTTGCATGCTCTTACTGACTGAACCAGCCAGATACCCCCAAATCCTTCTAGATCCTCCATGGTCTGGGCTGGAATAACCTAGTAACAGTTGTTCCTTTCAGCCAAATAGACAACTTAACTCTTTCTTTTCCATAAAATCAGTGGTTTTCAAATGTTTTGACCAAGACCCTCAGTATGACATACATTTTACTTTATTTTTTAAAGATTTTAATTATTTATCAGAGAGAGAGCATAAGCAGGGGGAGAGGCAGGCTCTCTGATAAGCAGGGATCCCGACGAGGGGCTCGATCGCAGGACTCTGAGATCATGATCTGAGCTGAAGGCTGACACTTAGCCATTTGAGTCACCCAGGCACTGGGACATGTATTTTACATACGAGATGAGTTTCATGAAGCAGTCCTTCATCTTACCTCATGAAATACATCCTTTTCTGTTTTACTGAAGAAGGAAATTCTGGTCTTGACCCATTAAACGGCTCTCAGCAGGTTTTCAGATCTTTTTGAAAGACACTGATCTAGAAAGGCTCTTCCGCTCCATTTCTTGAAATTCTACCTTTCCCTCGAGACCCATACCCTCCTGTGAAATCTTCCCTCAATTGGCATCATGTGACCTTCTCTGAACTAAGCATTTTTCTCAGTCTCATGGATGGCATTTACTGCAAATTGGCTTTTATGTTAATTATTGATTTATAACTTATTTCTGTGACTAGATGGCAAGTGCCATTGGGCTTGGTCCCTGTGGTCATTTATCAACCTGTGCAGGTGGGGGAGGGGGTCTCTTCCCCCCTCCCCCCCACTGAAGCCCTCTGAGGGGTTTGTTAAGAAATCATGTAGTGTCTTGGCTGCTTCGCTCCCCTTACACTGACCTTTGAAAGCCATAAAATCAGTGTGTGTGGAGGGGTGATGTGGGGGATGGGGAGCTTCTTGCCACGACTGCTGTCTAGATTGGCCATTTCATCTGTTGGGCTGCCTCGGATTCCATGTGTATGTGGAAAAGAGCGCTATTAGGTTGGGGTTGTGATTCCAGCTTCTAAATAGAGAGTCTCCATTTCCCTTTTCTTGACATGACTGGATCTCAGACCTTCTTTCAGCTCCAATGGTATGTGAGCCAAGACGAGCAACCACCGCCTTCCTGCCAAAGCACAGCCTGGATCTGAACCCTTGAGCCTTTGCACCGTGGAACCCAGAATGACTTTAGCCCAGGAGACCTCTATTTTATCCCACCAGACAGTTGGAGATGGGCTTCCGTGTGTGTTCACTGCCCTGTAGGCCCTGGGTGTGAGGAGAGTCATACACAGTATTGCTCATGTGGAGCCTTTCTTCCGCAAGGAAAAAAAATACTACATAGGCCAAGAGAGAATGTTGGTATCTTAACTAAACCCCCTCTCTCACACCTGGAGCCCAGTTTGGAGATCCTGATTAATGATGGGATTTAGAGACAGGCAGGACCCATTTTATGTTTACACAAATTATTTATCCAAAAGTCGATCTTTTTAAAGGAACAGATTCAATTTAGGAAAGTTATTTCTTTCTCTTTGAAATCTTATTTCAGAAGCTTGACTGAAATAGTAAAGATACCAGAGAACTATCTGTGCAGTAATGTAAAAGAACAAATCTAGACACAGCAACGTCAGTCTTGGGACAATACATGGATAAAATACATTCCAGAAGTATCTGGGAAACCATAGACTTAAAAAATTACTCATCGCTGCTTGCTTTATTAGACGTTAAGAAAACACACTGATGATGGCATAATAAAATCCAGTTAAAGTTATTGATGCACGGTCTTTATAATGACTTTCTTTTTAAAGAGACTGATGGACCTTTGGGTTTCTATAGAAAATCTTTTCATGCATAGGCAATTTTTTTCTCTTTTGAGCATCAAACACTTCTGGGGACTTGTGAAGTAAGTTCAGCTTAATGCGGTGCTCAGAGAATTTGCAGATGTGCTTCCTTATTTAGGCTCTCTCCCATCCAGTCTGCTATTTAGCGGAGCTCAAATGTGTGTCCAAGGAAGCAGGATTTGTCTCAAAGGAGATTTGGAGAAAAACTTCCTTCAATATTTAAAGTGCTTGACAGAGTCACGATCAGTGTCCGTTTTGAGATGAGGAAGTTAAAATCAGGTGGCTTATTTTGCGCTGCTGGCTGAAAGCCCATCTGATAGGATTGGCATAATTAATCACCCAGGGTCTCCTCATTCACTAATCACATGGCATGAAACTTCCCTGCTGGCTGAGGCTCAAGGGCAAACCTTGGGCTTCCAGCCAGCTTATTTTTCATAAGCATTATGGTACCTCTAAATTGATGTGAACCTAATATATGCTGTCAGTGGTTTACTTTCCCATGGTGACCCTCTCTGGTTAAACAGCTTTCACTGAAATCTTATGCGGAGAATGAAAAGAAGTTCCTTGCAAAGTTGGGTGGAGGGAGGATGATTTAGAATCCTCTTCGTAATCTTTCTTCCCATACTGTTTTGGTTCTGATAAAAACCTGCAGGATGAATTGAATAATGCACAGATGATATGATAATTACCTTTTGTTGTATAAAGAGCAAGCCTATATGATGCTTAAAGACTTTTTCCTGCCGTTTGTAATTGCAGTAATAGTGTGTTTATTGAGCGCATGCTGTGTACAAAACACAGGCCTTAATTCGTTAGTTCTCACGTCTGTCCTGTGCGAAAGCTATTACTGCCTCCATTTACAGGTAAGAAAATTGAAAGCCTGTCAGCTTGTCTAGGGTCACATCTGATAGACGCTGCAGGCCAGAGTTGAACCATGGTTTGTGGCCACAAGCCGTGCTCATTTGACTGTTATAGTGCCTTTATACTCTGCCGTTTAGCTTGAGGAAAATATCAGTGGCCCTAATCTTTAAAGATACCATTCCTGTTCCCATGCTGGATTTTTACACTCATCTGAATTAATCATTTTAGAAGCACGTTGATCTTTTGGACATTGTTTTATGCCTTCATACCATTTTAATATGCACCTTTGTTCGGAAAACAGAAAGTGGTGGGCATCTTCAAACCAGAGGAAATAGGCACAGCTTATTCATAAATCACTCATGCCATTGTTCATCTTGAGACGCTTCCAGACAGTTGTAATAGAAGAGGAAAATTCCAGAGAGCACATACATGGGTCAGTTCCAAGGCAGTGCCTGTTGAGAACCCGCCTTCTGTCCCGAAGCTGTGAATGGTTTGGCTGCCGCCTATCTTATATGTAAATTAATTTCCAAGAGTTTGTGTAATAAACTCTTACATAAAAGAGTGATTTGTCAAAACGCATTTCCCTTGTCAAAAATAACTAGGGAGAACAGGTTGATATTTAGGGGTTTATATGGGTTCTGTGTTAAGCCAATACTTTTCTCCTTAGTATGCAGTGCTGATGTTCTCGGTTGAAAAGAATCCATTCTGTTTCTTTTTATAGTGTCATGAAAAGTTGGAAAGAGGAAAAACTGAGCTGAACATACAGAATAAATAACTAAATGGTGCCTTCAGTCAGCCCTTTTGTTTTTAGGCATTCCCCCTCCCCGTCCTTTGTGAGTCATTGAGCCAGTAAGACTGATCAAAGATGCCTCAGCGTATAGCACATTTATATGTGGAGGTTTATTTGTCATCCACAACAAAGGACTAATTGCCTCTAGGCCTTCTTTCACATGATAATCAATGGATTTGGATCTCCTGGGTGTGCTCCATGTATCCCACATCCATCTCTCAAGATGTTTTAGGTTTTGATTGAATATAAAGCATCAAAAAGATGACATCAACCCAGTAATAATATTAGGGGGATTTTAAGCATGAGTGTGGAGATGTAAAAATTGTTCTTGCTCGATTTGGTCAGAATTTGGTGACTTCTCTGATAGCTATTCATGACATTTCTAGGATGAAGCATGTTTCTCAAATTTTAGCATTTCAAAAGGCCCACTGGGAGAAAATTCAGTTTTCATTTTAATATGAACTTGAGGTTCTCAAAGATTATTTCTTAGATGCCTATGTTACAAATGTTATCAATAAGATTTTAAGGAAACATTCTGAATTCTAACAAGGAGTCATGCACTCTGAATACAGTCTCCTCTAGTGACTTTGCCTAAATGGGGGGGGGCAGGGAGACCCCGCTGTGTGCACCCGCGCTTGCACTCATGCTTCCACACACCCTGGGGACAGATAGGTTAGGCACTGTTATTCTGCTCATTCTATATAATGTCATAAGAACTACCGTCACGTTCTCCTGGTGTTCTTTAACAAGTGTTTCCAACTAAGGTTCAGTATTGACCAAAATTTACCTGAAATATGCAGTTATTTCTTAGGAGTGCAATAATTACAGTCAAATGGGGATACTTAAATGAAAGAATTCTGCATTGACTAAAGACATCTGTTTAGTAACAGTCGCTTTTCCCCCAGAAAATGAATAGACGTCATTATGTTTCTTAGAAAAGAAAGTGGATTATATTGGCAACTCAGACGAAAATACAGAATTTTAAAACCTATAGATAACGTGGACACAGAGTATTTTGCATTAAGTTAAATAGGAGGAAAAAAGAAGTATCCTCACCTCTGCTTTCTTGGAGCTGACTTCCAGTAGGGCAGAGCAGAGCGGGACATGGGTGCTGGAGACCAGTCTGTTGGGTGAGAGGGAAACACCAGCTCCTCTTGTGTAAAACAAGAACACCAAGTGTCAAGAACTGTGAGGGGTCTGAGATTTTGCCCCATCTGCCAGCTAACATGTTACCTTGCCCCACTGTCATGGCTGCTGACAGAGCCACCAGACTCCAGAGTCAGAGACCTAGCACACCCTACTCATAGCCAGAGTAGCAGTATTTTTCATACTCTTTTCCTGAGCCCCAGTTTCCAGAGGGTGACGTGGAGAAGGCCGGTTGATCACTGTATACAGAATGAGCTGTGTTACAGGTCCCTGAATTTAGGGAACCCAAAACTTTTTTTTTTTTTTTTAATAAAGATTTTATTTATTTATTTGACAGACAGAGATCACAAGTAGGCAGAGAGGCAGGCAGAGAGAGAGAGAGAGGAGGAAGCAGACTCCCTGCCAAGCAGAGAGCCTGATGTGGGGCTCGATCCCAGGACCCTGGGATCATGACCTGAGCTGAAGACAGAGGCTTTAACCTACTGAGCCACCCAGGCGCCCCATGGGAACCCAAAACTTTTATACTTGGCGGTAAGCCTGCCTGATCCTTTGCAGGATCTCTATAAGGAAACACAGTCTGTCTTCTAAGGCTGTCTGCTATACAAATTTCCTCGAAGGCAGTCTGAAACAAACGACTCACTTGTAATTCCAATCAATTCCTCCCCCATAAGAAGAGCAAAAACTTGAGGAAATGAGCTCCTAACACAAAATACTCTGGTATTTTCCATGAACGATTAGTGTGCGTGGATTCTTAAGGGCTATGTGTGAGCCAGATGACATGGCCAGAGGCTACAGTGTGCGACTCACCCTGTTGTTTTAACAGATGGATAAAATGTGATATTTTAATCACAGCAAGCATCTACATAGCCTAGCCTTTTCAAAGTGTCTTCCTTTGTATTGGATCACCACAGTCTTGGGGAGCTGGGGCAGGGAGTGGTCTTCTCCCTTTATGCTCCAGGAGACTGTTGTTTAGTTACTTGACCAGATTCACACAGCTAATTAACATCCTGGTTGGCATTCCTGACACCCAGTCTATTGGTCTTTGAAGCACATTGCATAACTGTTTCCCTTTGGACTCCTATGCAAGGTGAAGGATGTTACCAGCTACTATAGAGGTGACCCCACACCAGTCCCAAGTTCCTTTTTTGGTCCGTGCCATACCTCCAAACCAGTCTTGGGTCTTGCCCAGCCACACCAGACATTGGCATTGTCTGGTGATGGTGCCAGTGGTGTCCAAAGTCAGGAAACTAGTTTGAAAGAAGGGAAGTTACTTTCTGTAATGTTTTCTTATTATTCTAAGTTTCATTTTCCATTTGATTGAACATGAGCAGTCTCTGCTGTTTTGGCCCCTTTCTCTACCAGACTTCACGTGTAAGTAGAGGTGATGGATTTTCCTTCTGTGGGCTTTGGTGATACCTCCCTTTCTTAATTCTCGCCACCCCTCTGTCTCCTCCTTTGCAGTCTCTTCTTCGAGTTCCCTTCTGTGTACTGCCCCACAAATCTCAGTGTTCTCTAGGACAATGTGTTGGCTGTCTTCTGCAGAAAGTCTGTACATGGCCTTAGTAATAACCACAAGAAATTTAGCGAGCATGTTCTGTGTGCTAGGCACTTTGCATAGCACCTTGGGTGCGTATCTCATTCAGTCTTCCCAGTGACCCTACAGATGGATACTGTGATTCTCTGGATTTTATAGAGGAAGAAACAGAGAACCAAGAGGTTCATTGTCCAAATCTAACCTAAGTTCACCTCGGGAGCGACCTTGCTGACCTGCCTCTCGGTCCTCATGTGTCTGTGCCTGGACATTTTCACTTGAGTGCTTTAACGTGAACTCTAACATTGATTTTGCTCCCTTACCAGTATTTGTAACTTCAGACCTGATGCCGCAGCCTACCCAGTTGCTTAAAGTTAAGAACCTGGACGTTTTCTTAGATTCTTTTCTCTTCCCTGCCTCCTGCAAGCAATTCCCTAATTCATTTGACAGACATTTAAGATTTGCTGTGAAGCACACATTGTGCTAACTTTGGGGGGATGCAGAATGAACTAAACAGATAAAACCCCCTGCTCCCGTGGGGCTTATTTTCATGGAAATAAGTATCTCCCTTTTCTAGATTTGGACATTGAGGACTAAGGAGGGTAAGTGACTTGCCCAGGGTCACATGTTTAGGTTTCAAACCCAGGCATTCTGATTCAAGGAACCACACCTTCTTGGTCTTAACACTGTAAGCTTGCTGTAACAATGTCCCAGAGGGTCTTCCCCTTAATCTCTTCTGTCTTCATCTTCTTGCTACGCCACTGTCTTTGGGGCTGGTGTCCTCATTACTAAGATTACTGCAGTAACCTCCCAATTTGAGTCACTGCCTGCAGTCTTACCTCCCTTTGGTTCATTCTCCGTGCTGTACTGGAATGATTTTTCTAAAATGCAGTCTGATCCTGTCACTGTTTTCACTAAAACTCTTGGTTGGCTTCACCTAACTTGGTGGTGCCTTGGTTTTCCCAAGACACAAATGCCTGCAGAGACTAGGCCCTTGCTTAGCAACCTCCAGCTCAAAGGTTCTCAGACTTTACCATATATCACCGTTACCTGGAGGGCTTGTTAGAATGGGGCTTATTGGGCTGCATCCCCAGAGTTCCTGATGCAGTAGGTCTGGGGCCACCCAAGAATTGCATTTCTAGCAAGTTCCTGGGTGATGCTGGAGTGGGACCCACACGTGGAGGAACACAGCTTGCCAGGGCCCGGGCTGATGATCTCTGCTTCAGCTCCAGAAGCACTTGCCCGCTTTGAGGGACATGCTCTTTCAGGCTCCGAACTGTCTGCTGGAGGTGGTCTTCCTGTCTCCTTTCCTCTAGAGCACGGTTCAAGTGTCCCTTCCTCGAAGCTTCCTCTGACCCCCGGGGATCCCCTGGCTGCCCCTGTGTTTCTATGGCAACGTGTGTCTGGGAAGGCTCCACTCCCTGAGCCTGCTGTGGTGTCCCTTGCTTGTTTCCCACCCACTCTGCCCACCTCCTCCACCCAGTTAGCTCCTTAGGAAAGGAGATCATCAGTTACATTTTTCACCTTTCTATCCCTCGCACCTAGCAGAGTGCTCAGTGCATACTGGAGAGACTTAGTAAATGAATTGAATCATGTAATCCTACTTGTGTTTTAAAAAAGAGTAATCCTGTTTCAAGTTTCATTTGCCTTAACCTTTAAATCTTGCCCGAGATGTTTTCTAAAACCTGAAGATGTCTCAACACTACACGGTACACATCTGAGTCTTAGACGTTGAAGGCTGCCATTAGCTGGAGCCGCCCAGTTTGGCTGTTTTAATACTACAACAGCAGAAGCTCATTCCTGTCAAGGCTGATGTTTGTCTGTAGATAATGTAACTTCTCATGCCTGTGGTTTGAAATACTTGAGTTATCCCTCCGTCCTCCTCAGCCCTTAGAACCTCTCTCTGGTCTGTTCTTAGCCTTGGCTTGATCTAATCAGAGGGTTACAGATGGAAGAGCCCAGGCAGTGTAAGCCTTGCTTTTCCCGAGACAAAGATTAGTGGGCTGTAATTTGCAGCCTCCCTCTTTCCATCCAGACTTGCATCGCTTAATCCCTCACGCTTAATCCCTCACGTTCTTTTCTCTGTGCCTGCATTGCCTACAGAATTTCCAAGAAGAGTATAGGTTTTATTGCCCCCAGAGCCCTCCCCCTTTCTCTCCCTTCCCAGCTCACGTTACTAGTTCTTGTCAGGAAGCAAAGTTCCAAACTTGAACAAAGGAATTTCCGAGCAAGATTGCCCCTGGGTTGCAGACATGTCTTCAAGGGGGCGCTTTGGCCTTCTCTTGGTGTGGTACAAGGTCAGAGGCAGAGAGCCCTTGTGCCCTTTCTGGGAAAATGGGAGGCGAGAACACATGAACCATGCAAGAGGCTCCTCCCGGCTCCCTCTTACCTTTCTTCCAGGCTCTTGATTTGGGAACCATTTCTTGGGCTCTGACTTTGTCCTCCTTCCAGAACTCAACAAGCAAGCAGAGGGCAGCTCGGTCTTTTCTTTCATGGGGTTGTGTGGCTGAATTATGTATTCCTTCTTCCACCAGGTGACAGCAGCTTTACTGAGTAGTTCAGAAGCACTGCAGCTCCTAGTTGGTGATTTGGAGAGGAGCACCACCCTCCGCCACGTCTTCATTAGTCCCCAGAGCACGGTCGTGCTCATGCCTGTTCTGCACACTTTACTGTTAACAGGGACTAAGCCTGAAGGAAATTAATCTGGTCTCTTATTTATTGTCTTAGGACTGTCCTGGTTTTAAGTAACAGAAAGCCCCTAAAGTAGCTTCAGCTATGATGGGAGGGGGAAGGCATATCCTAAGGACCCAGGGCACTGCTTGGAACCCAGGATTGGGAAGTGCAGCCTTGGATCCTGGGGATAAGGAGCAGAGAGTGGTCAGGATTGGAAGTTGCTCTTGGCATCTCTCCTACTTTCTCCATCTGGTGCTTTCTCCACTGTACCCTGTTCTGTTCTAGCATCAGGGAGACTGGGGCTGGCAAAAATCACTGTGTCCAGTACCTGATTCCTGGGGAAGAGAGAGAATTTTGTCTCAGCCTAGTATTTGCTGGAATGACTCTTCCTGAGCCACATGTCCCCCTTGGTCAACTCATCAGTCTATGGAGAGGGGAGCGGGGAGTGGCTCTCCTTCACAAACACGGAGGCAGGGGCCCATCCTTGTGGGTGGGGGCCGGTTTTCAAAAAGGAAGGGTGTAGATTGAGAAGCAACCCCAACCTCAATATTGGTTATAATTTATATCCCATGTTCTTGCGGAAGAATTCTCTTTTTATAAGAGGGCATAATGAAACCAAAACCCATTTGCAAAGGAGATAACACAGAAACAAAGAGGGCTAAACTTAGGGAGAGGGACGATGCATCAGGAAGCCCCAGTGGGAAGAAATGTACTTTAATGTGGGATTTCAGAATTAGTAGGTATTTAAAATCTGGGTCCGTGCATACCTCAAATTCCTGAGTCAGATTGCTAAGATAAATAGAAAAGATTTAAAATTAAACATGATCTCAGCATTCTGACTAGAGTTTATTAGTTTCTTTTGAATGCACAGGCATGCCTGTATACACTGTTCTGGGAGGGATCCCCCAGCCAGGATCAGGAGAGGGAGATGATTAATTGGAGGGCAGTGCTTCTGCCCCATCAACTGGGCCCAGGTGCTCTGGGTCACACAGCCCGAGTCACTTCTGCAGTCTAAGCCCAGATTATGTCACCCCTTCATGATCCCCTGGGTGGGTGAATGTCAGCAAGGGTCCAAGTGGCAGAGGGTGCAGAAGTTCAGAAGAGAGAGGCTTCGGATCACTGTGAAGGAGAGGTTTTCCTACTTAGAGGTGGCAGGCAGAGAACCGCGTGAGGAAGGGGAGCGTGCTAATATGCAGAGTACTGACCGCACCGGGGGCCGTCACAGGCTCCTGGCATGACACCCAGTCGTACACAATCACATGGACCCCGACTGTCTTTTGGTGCATTTCCTTAGGTGCCCTTGTTATCTCCATGGGGCTCTAGGAAGTCAGGAAACCTTCCAGTGGTGCTTTATCTCCCAGAAGAGATCCCGGTCATCACTGGGGCTTCAGAGCCTCTCCCCATCTGACTCCTGTTGCCTCTGCCACGGGGCCCTGCCGGGCTGCTCCTTTGCAACACTCCCCTCCCCCCAGCCCCGTATCTACCAGTCCACTCCCCATCTTCGTGTTTTTCCTTATGCCTAGCTTTCTTCATGGGGGTTTGCCTTGGCTGCTCTATTTTAATATTGCAACTGCCCCTTCCACCTTGGGGCACATTCAGTCCCTTTGTGCCGCTACTCTCCCTTCCCCACAGTGCTTCTTACCTTCTAAAATTCTGTATAATCTACTCATTTCTGTTTCTTTGTATCGCCTTTCCCTCCCAGTCCAGCCCAGCTAGAATGTCAGCCCCATAGGAGCAGGCACTTTGGTCTGTTTTGTTTCCTGATTTATCCCAAACCTCTAAAGCGCTGCCTGGCTCATAGGAGATGCTCAGATACGTGTTAATGAACGAGGAGCCTCTCCCGAGATCACACAGGCTCGGAGCCCTGGCAGCGGGGCTCAGTGGGTGGCATGTGTTCAGGTGTTCAGACTACACGGAGGCTGTGGGAGCTGAGTGACGTGAGAGAGGGTGACCCCGCCTCAAATGGGGAATGTCCTGTTTACAGGTTTGAGCTTTATCTGTCATGCCATCTTGTCATGAGGATTCTGGACAGTTTGAGTGCACCAGCTGGGACAAGAGGACCCAGTGGCAAAATTGGGATTGACTCTTTGGGTATTGAATTTTCTGCAGGCCCAGGCTGACTCCTCTGACAATGCAGGAATTATGCCCAGAGGCTTTTTATTCCTAATATCAGCCCTTGCCCTAGGAAGACACCATGTCTTTCTAGGGCGTAAATATTTGGCACACTTGTGTGGACTGTTCATCCCCCCACCCCCGCCTGCCCCGACCTCATCCCTGTGAGAACTGAAGTGTTGGTCACACAAGAGTGTCAGCAAACATCTAGTGAAAAAAATACCTGTGTTGTAGTTTAAGGAAAATACTTTTTTTTTTTTTTTCTAAAGGCACTCTTTCCTCTCTTCTGTGCCAAATGTTTTCAATGAATCTCTCCTGTTTATTCAGGCAGAGCTTAAAGGTTTTTTTTTAAAACTTCATCAGAATGTCGAAGGAAGAAGAGTTCCTTCCATTGTTATTTTGGATAATATTTCTGAGGCTCTAATTTAGGTGAACAGATTGACCTGATCTTGATTTTCCTCTGTCGTGTTTACCTTGCTGCATTGTTATTTTGAGTCTGTTCACGGGATGCTGGGCAGATGCCATTGACGTAATTGTTGTTTTTTTAAGCAAAGAGGATTGAAAATGTCTATTTCAGAGTTCCCTGCGACCTTTAATGTACACCTGTACATAACTGCTTCCTTTTATGAATAAAAGTGGGGAGAGGTAGACATGCGTATAGACTTTAAATAACTTATTTTTTTTAAGTATACAAGCTGAAACATGCTCCTTTAAAAGAGAATTCAGATAGCAGGCAAAATACCATAAAACAAAGCTGTCCTCCAGAAATGCCACTAGATCTTAGGCTAGTTAAGAAATTGGCACCTGAGGGACGCCTGGGTGGCAGTTGGTTAAGCGGCTGCCTTCGACTCGGGTCATGATCCCAGTGTCCTGGGATCGAGTTCCACATTGGGCTCCTTGCTCGACAGGGAGCCTGCTTCTCCCTCTGCCTCTGCCTGCCACTCTGTCTGCCTGTGCTCACTCCCGCTCTCTCTCTCTCTCTGACAAAAATAAATTAAAAAAAAAAAAATCTTAAAAAAAAAAAGAAAAGAAAAGAAATTGGCACCTGAGATTTATTTCTGTCAGGACATAAGATGGATATTGAAGGGCTGCAGTCTCTGTGTGGAAGACACCAGAAACAAGAATTAACCCTAACACCTCCCTCTCTCTCCTTCACCCTTGCTCCCCCTTCACCATATCGAGCCATTATTGGAAATGTCAGTTTTACTTCCAAATAGCCTCAATTCCATCTTTTTCTTCACATTTCCATCCTGGATACAGTCAGGTATTGTCTGGATGATTAAAGCTGCCTCCCTCCAGTCCCTGTGTGTCCATTCAGGACTCTCTCTCATCTTTTCTGCAGCCCAAATCTGATAAAGGCCTGTGTCCTTGCCCCATCCCAGTCCACTACACACAGATGGCACTTAGAAGGCTTCCTGTCACTCTTAGCATAATGACTGAACTCCTTAATGTGCCTTATGGGGCTCTGCGTGAGCTGGTCCATACTTGATGTCGCTAATGACAAACCTGCCACTTTCCCCCCATTCTTCACACACCAGTCACACCGATCACGTTTTAGACCTTTTTACTCACTGTGTTCCTCTCACCACAGGGCTTTTGCACATTCTCTTCTGACTGCCTGAATTACTCTTCATGTATTTATGCCAGGTCACATCTTCTCATCTATTAGACCCCAGTTCCTACCTCCCTGACATAGGGAAACCCTCCTGGACTGCTCTCTGGGTTAGGTCTTCCTCTTTGTCTGTATTGACCTTTGTTTCTTCTCCTTAATAGCTCCATCCAGGAGCTTTTATGCTTTATTTGCTTAAAATCTCTCTCTCCCTGGACTGCATGCTCACTGGGGGCAAGGACTGTATCTGTATTTATCACAAGAGAAGAGTAGTACCTAGCACAAAGTAAGAACTCAAGAATATGTGAAGTGGTACATGGATGGATGAGTGGCTTCTTAAGTTGTCTATTGTACTCATTAGAATGGACACTGTTCTACTTCCAAGGTGTTGGAGGCTCAGCTTGGACTGAAGCAACAGATAAAGAGATCTTCTGTTCGCAGTCCCCCAAGTGGGGCGGATGTGTCCTTCTTGGCAGAGATGCCCAGTTGCCCTGGTCACACCCCAGGGCCATTTTCCTCTCTAGCTTTTCCTGAGTGTCCGCTGTGCTGGCTTTTGTTCTCCTGCACCCAGCAGGCTACCATCAGCATGCCCCTCTGTGTCCACTTACGGCTCTTCTCCATTCCAGTCCATTCTCCATTCCAGGTAGGAATAGAGCCCTTTGCCTTGAATGCCTGGAAACTAAAGGGGTGATTTGAGTCTTAGGACGAGAGTCTCAGGAAAGTACTAAAACAGTTTTGAGCTTGGGCTGAGGACTCAGATCTCCTGAGCAACAAGACTTAAAAGTTTCTGAGATCTGTTCCCTTACCCATAAAACGGGGATAATACTAATTAACTTGAATAATATATCCTATTTAATTTGAAATAGCCAAAGTTTATAATTTCAACATATAATCAGTAATAAAATAACTACTGAGGATTTTCCATTCTTTTAGTTTATATTAAGTCTTCAAAATCCAATTTAGGATGCCTGGGTGGCTCAGATGGTTAAGCGTCTGCCTTTGGCTCAGGTCATGATCCCAGAATCCTGGGATCAAGGCCTACATTGGGCTCCCTACTCATCAGGGAGTCTGCTTTTCTCTCTGTCTCTCACAAATAAATAAAATCTTTTAAAAAAATAAAATCCAATGTATGTCTTACACATATTAGCACATTTCAGTGTGCACTGGCCACACTTGGAATGCTCGGTAGCTGGTGGCTGCTTTATTAGGCAGTGCTGTCTTAGTGAATTCGTATAAAACACAGTGACCAGTTCCTACTTAGCACTGAACAGATGTTGACAAAATTATTGTTACTCATTTAGAACATCAAAAATTGGGTGGTCAGATATTTGTACTGCATGTTTGCATATACTGCCACATGGGGAGAGGCCTCAGATCTGCTGTGGTTTTTACACCCCCCCCGCCCCGCCCTTTTTCAAAGGAACAAAGTTTAAGTGTTCTTCCCTGTTGCCTGGAAGTTGGCCTCAAGGTATCAGAATGAGGTCAGTTTGGTGGTTTATGGTCAACTTTTCTTCTAGAGGTGGGAAAGGGGAAACTCAGCGTGCCTCCAGTGCTGCGTGCCTGTCTCTGTTTTTGGCTCTTTTCTGTTTAATTACTTGAAGCTGGAACAACTCGATTTTAAAACAAAACATATGGGCTGAGAGTAATTGGGAGGACATTTGCTAGTGATGTAGCAACGAAGGTATGCAGTTGAGGGCCTGGCCCCGTGCCGCTTGCTTAGGTATCAAATGCTTTCCTTCACTTCACTGTGTTTTGTCTTCAAATTCTTAAACCTTGTTTGGAGAGTCACAGTTAAAGCAGGAAGTCTTAGAGCAAGATTGTAGAGGAAAATGTCTGTGAGTCTTCTTTAAATTCTGATTTTTTCCCCCCTCTCCTCTTGATGGAAAATCACTGGTTTCCAGTCTGTTTATATGATTTATGAAGGAAAAGGGGTTTTGCAAGTGCCCGGGAAAGAGAAGAGCTTCATACAAGGAGGAGAAAGTTGGCCCACCGTTGAATTTCTCTGTTCTAGGTTACCCTGTGCCTGACCTGCCCACGGGAATTTCTATTCTACAGCCTGTCCTTGTGTGAAGGCAAGGTTCTCCTTGTTTTACCTCTTCCACTTTGCCTGCTGGTGGGAGGAATATACGATGTCCTCGTTCTGTCACCTGTAATTCTAATCTAAATGCCTCTACTTTCTACCTCACGGGGGCAAATGGGAAATTTTCAGGACTGGTAAGAATGTGTAGTTTGATGTCAGTCTCCTCTTGGTTCCCATCTCTGCTGCTTCATTCAGTAGTGGTTGAAACCCTGTAAGCTTCATTCTTCCCTTTCTTAAAATGGGGTTAATGACAGTGCCTACTCCACAATAAAATTGTGGTGAAGCTTAAAAGAGACAGTGCAGACAAAGCACTAATGGGCACAGTGCCTGTCCAGTAATAAGAAAAAAGTGTTAGTGATTAGACAGGAGTTAGTGATTAGACAGGAGGAACAGAGCTGACTGTGATGTTCTTGGCCACGCCATCCCACCCATCACTAGAGGTGATGGTGATGGAGCACTGCATCAGGGAAGGTGGTTGACTAGAGTCCGTGAAGAGCTTCTGTCGTGAGAAGGTGAGGTTTTCACTGGGATGAGTTTCACATCCGTAGATGTGAAGTCAAGCACTCTGTGATTTCGAGATCTGATGGGATGCTGTGTCTGCCCTTCTGGCTTGTTACCGTATGGAGCCTAGGACCTCTGTGTATGAAAGTAACATGCTGAATTGCTCTGCTTTTGTACTAGAGTCCCAAGTATCTTGGAGTCGTTTGGGGGACTGGTGCATTTGTCGTTTTCCATCAGAAACATAAAGGGACACTCTGACTGGGGCCATAGAGGGACCAACCATAGTTTTCTGTCGGGACGTTCACAACAACTCTTTCTAAACCCTTTCCAAACCTCTGAGAGCAAGAGCAGGAAGAAAGGGGCTTCTGTTTTTGTCCAATCAAGGACATGCTGCAGCTTCTGCATCTAGGGGTTCTGAAGGTGTTGGACGCGGTTCACTACAGAGTCTGATAATTGGCAGGAGATTCGGGAAATTCTTCTTCTAAAAACACAACCAGATTTTCAGGGCAGTCAGCCTTCCCACCACCACCCCCTTTTTTCCCCCAGTCCTGCCTTTCCCCTCTGCTCTTGGTGCCCCCGCCCCAGCCTCCCTCGGATTGATGAGCTGATGCCCACAACGTGTCAGCTCCCCCTACTGCGAATGAAGACCTCGCCAGGTGGACAGCTCTCAGATTTCCCCAGAACGGCAAAGAAGAACCACCCGCACGCCCATCTTCTCCGTGCGGCCCTCTCTGTGCACAGCTTCCCTGACATTTAACTTAATCAAGATGTTAGTAAAATAAACAGGGTGCGTTGCTGCCGTCAGATTGAAACTGCTCGTTAACCTGCCTGCTCTCTTTTCACTTCAGTGTTTGGGAAGGAAATTCCGAGTTGCTCTTGGTAATGAGGATGAGGAATAAGATGTGTCTTTGCTCATGGCCAGTTACACCCAGTCCTGACCACTGGGCTCTGAGGGGGCGGACAGCCCTGTACAATGTGTCATCAAAGATAGGACACCCTGATTACAAGACCTGCTATTATTTTAGGTAAAGTCAAGGGGAAAAGACTGAGATACCATCGATTTTAAGACCTGTCCTGATGTCAGACGTGTTAAAACGTGGACAGAAATATGTATCCCTGAGCAGATGGAATACAGTGACAACTAAGTACAGTAGGGAGTCCCCCCAGGTACTGCGTGCTTCCCCCCTGCCCAAGCACATCAGGGACAGCACTTTGGGGGTGTGGCTGGGGAGAGGAGACAGCTCTGTGATGGGTGCCCCTTTATCTCACTGTGGTGTTCATGTGCTCCTGTGTATACGTGAAGTTATGGCACTGAGGGGAGACCAGGACGAGCTGTAGAAGCCCTCTCAAGGACGATAGAAGTCATTTAAGTTTCTGAAAAATGGAAGAATCCAGGACTTTTCTTTGGGTCTCTTTGGACCTTGTAAGATTCATGTTACCTTTGGAAGAAGTGGTAAAGAGTAGGGTGCTCTGCCTGCCTTCTTCCTGGTCCATTCCCAGCAGCATGATGGTGTAGAGAGAATCACTGGCTTTTTTCTGTTTGTGTCCCTCATACTCCATTTTCTAGTGAACACCAGGCTTGGATTTATAGGGGCAGGAACTATGCCCTCTCCTACATTGAAAGGCAGCCTTAAACATTATTAATAACTTCTGTTTTACTCAAGGTTCTACCTAATTATTATCCTTCATAGTATCAGTGACTTCGAAGCACCTGCATGTTCCAACCCTTCTTTTTAAATAACTTACATTTAAAAAAATTTTCCAGATTTATTGACATAGAATTGACAGATAAGATTATAAGATATTTAAAGAGTACAACGTGATGATTCGATATGTATATATGTTGTGAAGGGGTTCCCCACCCTTGAGGTAACACATCCATGACCTTACGGGTTACCTTTCGGTGTGTGACATCATTTCCGTTCCCTTAGTGGAAGTTAGTTTTGTAAGACAGTGTTACCAACTGTAGTCATGGTGTTTACATTACATCCTCAGACCTTATTCATCTTACAACTTGTACCCTTTTGCTAACCTTTCAGTATTTCCCCCCTGCCCCTGGCAACCACGTTTTTATTCTGTTTCTCTGAGTTCAATTTATTTATTTAGATTCCACATGTAAATGATACCATGTGGTATTTATCTCCTCTGTCTGGCTTATTTTACTTTGCATAAAGCCCTCCGGCCTCATCCATGTTGTTGCAGATGACAGGATTTCCTTCTTTTCTAAGGTTGATTCCTATACTGCGTTTTCTTTACTTAGTCCTTCTTCATGCATAATTTTAATCAAGGTGATTATGGTATTTCTTTTTCTGTCAAAGGCTGTCACTCAGATTTTAGACAAGAGTATTTCTCAGCCTGGTAAAGTGACAAAAGAATTGGTTGAGAACTTTATTTGTATTTGCATTAGTAAAAACACAGCATTTACCCTTACACTTACCCTTTTTTTCTTTCTTTCAGTTTTTGGGAATAGCATTTCTTGGAATTGGACTGTGGGCGTGGAATGAAAAAGTAAGTTGATGCACCCATTTTGGTTGCTAGAGGTTGCACATTATACTACACATTGTCTCCTTTACCTCTGACAGCTGCAGACTATAAAGAAACATGGTTCTTTCATGAAAGAAAGTGTTCTTGGAAGATAATGTCATAGTTCTAAGGCTCCTTAGGAATAAAGACTAAATCAGTCATTATATCAAAATAATTACACAAGTAACAATACATGTGCTTAACAGAGATCGTGTGTTGAAATTGTGTCAGTTAGCTGGAAGTAACCTATTTTTGTGGAACATTTCCTTGATCTGGCACAAGAATTTCAGTAATGCTTATAAATATCACCAAACCACCTGCAGCCTTCTCTCTTTCTTTCTCTCTCTCTTTTAACCCTTTAAAAGATTACTCAGGCCATAAAGATTCTTTTTCTTTTCAGTGTGAGCATTATATAATGAGCTATTAGCATGTTGTATGAAAGAAGCTAGATATAATTCATGTTTGGAAATCAGATAACCTTCACGTTCATACTAAAGAATGTAACTACTTGTCTACTGATTGAAAGTATTCAGGAATGTTCAGAATTTATGAGCAAATCCAACATATAGTAGTTATGATTATAATATTTATGTCTTTATGAGCAAATATAGTATTTTCTAGGAATTATTTCCTCAATATTTCCTAGAAAATAGTCTGGAAATACGGAGGAGCATATTCTAGGCTCTGGTGAAGATGCAATGTTCTGGACAGTTGATGCTCTAAACAGCACGCTCATGCCCTCACCACCCTGTGTCCAGTTCTCTGCCTTACTTCCCCTCTGTACCTTCTAATTGTTTTTTGACAAGTTCTACTGAGACCAGGCACTGGAATTCAGAAATTAACATGAACTGCTTTTTTCTTTCTTCTTTGGGAGTGGAATCATTGACAGCATTTTATCTCCCACCTTGAGGGAATGAGGGAGTGGGTGGATGGGTGAAAACTCACAGACATGGAGCTTAGCTTCAGGTTTTCCAGAAGACCTGTCTATTATCCCTTCGGTATTTCTTCCTTTGACCTTGACCATGGCCTGAAGCCAAGAGTTTCTGTGAGATGTTCTGTGTACCAGGAGAGCAAAACTAAAGAAAGTTCAACAAACAAAACCCCCTCAGATACCAGTAGGAATTTCTACAAGAAAAAAATGTTCAGATTGTGTCAGATAAAACTCAGAGTAAATCCTGCATTTTGATAGTGGGCCACCCTCTGTTTATTTACAAAATACCTACAGAATGTAAAGTGTTTTACAAAAAACCAACCACCTGCCCATAACATTCTGAAGCAGGGCAGTGATGGAGGGAGAGAAGTTCCCCAAACAGACATAATTTGATCTCTAGAAACTTTTGTGTTGAATGCTCATCATCTTTTGGAAAAACCAATCAGTCCCCTTTTTGGCTCATAGATTTGTATTGGTGGAATCCTAGAAATGTTACTTTTAGAAGCCTTCTGATTGGTTAATGCTGGATAACGCAGCTTTTTATAATCCTCCTTTAATAAGAGTCCATTTCTATCTGATTTGAAAAGATGTTGGAAGGCATTAAATGAACTAATTGTCTGTTGTAGCAATAAACAGACCATTGGTAATTTTGAAGAAGGTTTTTTTTTTTTCTCTTTGTGAAATATAATTACCTTCTTGTTTCATCAGTTGCCCCAAAGGTCTCTTCTGTGATAAAATGACAAAATTCTAAAGCTGGCAGGGTCACACAAATATCAGAGCAGGGGGGTACTGTGGTCTCTGGGTGGGTGGGTGGGAGACAGCTGACCCCTCTTTGTCAAGGCCACTGCCAGTAAATGGAAAGTTTCACTGGAGAGCTGAAGTTACTTGGCCAGTTACTCAGCTACAGTGGAACAGAACTCTGAGCCGGGACCAAGTGGAGGTAGCAGAGGGTAAAAGGACATGGAGGAACCTAATTTGGTGTACATTGGCCACATCTCTGCACCCCCTCAGTCCCCACCAATGGGACACAGCAGTGAATCATGCAGAGTTCCTGTGCCTGTGGGGCCCTGACAGTAGGCAGTTAACTAGCCGAGGACTTCTTCCTGCAACCTTGGATGCTGCCACTCAGATACTGGCCTCCAGGGTCTCTCTCTCTAACTGCGATGGACTCGCACTGGGACTTCTTTAAGATGTCTTTCCGATGACTTTACTCCTCTGCTCCAGTCAGCTGATTTTCCATAGCTCCCTGTGAAGCATAAAGTTGATACAGCCCCCTTTGGGCCCTTGCCCCAACGCCTTTTTTTTTTTTCATGCTTCAGTGGTACCTGTGCCTCTGCCCTCACTGGCCCTGCTCTAGACACTGTCCCCCCAGGAGTCTCAAGGGATATTTGTCTCCCTCCTGCTCTGAGCACTCTTCGCCTGGCTGTCACCAGGCTTTGCTCCTTCTCCTCCAAGTCTGGTTCAGATGACCTTCCCATGGAACCTACATGACTACCCGCCTCTCCACTTTGGACCTGCTTCCTCACACTCAGGTCCATGTGACAAGCTGTCTCTTTCCCATCATCATGCCTTTCATGGCATGTCTTCAGCATCTTGAACCCTGCCTGACACAGGCAGACCTGGGGAAATGTATTTTCCAAGAAGTGAATTCAGGAAGAGGGGTGAACAATAAATCAGGGTACCAAAGAAGGTGCAGTGAGGTTGGATGGCACACAGGGAAGAAACACACTGGGGTAGGGGTAGGGGGCAGCAGGCCAGCAGGAAAGAGAGACAGGGAAAGGCAGCAGTCTTCCCCATGGCAGTCTACAGGCTCTCTCCTTCCCCTTGGCCTTCACACCCTTACCTCTGGGGTACCTCAGGACACTGGGCAGTGAGTGGGCACTGAGCAGGCCCCTGCACTACTCCCATCCCTGCAGGACTGGCACCTGTAATGTGGGGCCATGGAACCTGATCTGCATCAGTCCCCTTGGTGACTGACTGTAAAGGCAACTCTGTCGAAGCCCTTTGGGTTAACTTCTCAGCTGGACCTGGCCTCAGAGGTGATGAAATTCTGAGGTGAACCGGAATTTGGCCAAGGGTGGTGGGCAGCATGGTCCTCCTGGGCCGATAACGCCAGCCTGTGAGTCAGTAAATCTGCCTCTGCCACCCTGTAGGGATGTGCTGACATTTACTTGAAGGAACACCTAGAGGTGGATTATCTCTAAACTGGGTCACAGCTGGAAGGATCAGATTTCCTTAGTAGACAGAGCTTTACACATTTTTATGTGGAATACAGAAACATTCAAGTCAGATTATTACAGGCCCCCACTCCCCCATCCCGTACATACTTAATACCAGGCTGAGCCTTAAATCTGGGGCTAATATTATCATTGGCTTATTTTTTTTTAAAAGATTTTATTTATTTGACAGAGCGATGGGAGCATCAGGTAGAGAGAAAGGGAGACACAGACTCCCCACCGAGCAGGGAGCCTAATGCTTAACCCACTGAGCCACCCAGGTGCCCCTATCTACCACTGACTTTTAGACATAACAGTTAAACAATCCATTTCATCTAAATTCTGAATTGACTGTACAGATGCAAAGGATGACTATCTCCAGGGGAAACTGGTTTATGTGCAGTTTTTCAGAGATCATAGGACCTGCTGTTCTAGAAGGAACATTAACAATTTGTAGCATGAATCACCTCTACAACAGGCTTGGCAGCATCCAGCCATAATCACCTTACTCCTTCAAATAGCATTTATGGAGCACATAGCACAGGACAGGGCTTGTGCTCGACTCTGGGGATGTAATTCCTCAGGGAATTCACAGTGTAGGAAGGGTGTGCATATGTGTGTGTGTATGTATATATACATAAAGTAGTACATTGTAATAAATGCTAATTTGGGGGCATATGTAAGTTTAGCAATTTCTGTGGCAAAATACTCACCACTTTTGTCTCTTTGGGTTCCTCTTAGTGTTTGAAAGACCTTTCTTCTACCAAAGTAGAATCCTGTCCTACTAGTTTTTATTTATAGATTGTAGATCAGCCCTCTTGGACGCTACAGAGCAAGTCCTTCTGCATGTTGGCCCTTAAGGTATTTGGAGTTGAGGCCTGGTTTCTTGAGTTTCCCGGCTAAACATCTGCTTCTCTCTAGGAATTGGGGGTGGGGGAGTTGTCCCTTTATCATCTTGGTCTAGCTCCTCTGACCTTTTTCTAGTGTGTCCCCCCCCTGCTGTTGAGAGGGTGCTTTGGGGCCAGAGTGGTTATGGCTGGGTTATGTCCCTTCTCCTCTCGCCTGTTGTCCATGTGGCTTAAGATCCCACTGTTGATCACGGACACTCACAAGTTGGTCTCAGATCCAGCTAAGTGTACCCTTTCCACCTCACATCTGGCTGATTTTCCAGAATCAGAGGTGAGACTCCATGTACCCCAGCTGTTACCAGCACATTCCCCATTCCACTGAGCTTGGTTTTAGCCGTATATTTGGATCAAGCTTCTCCCTCAATTCTTTCTTCTAACTCATGCCTTCCTTTTGCTCCTTGTGCTCCACCCCCAACCCCGTGCTATCTGGGGATTTTCTGATTCAGTAGGTCTGGGGTGGACACTGGGATGCTCTATTTTCACAAGCCTTCTAGATTGTTTTGATTGCAGTCAGGTTTAGTTATCACTGATAAAAGCCATTGGTATGTTGAGTAGGCTAAGGTCAGAGCCCAATGACATGTCACTGGAAATTTCCTTTGAGATTGAACGCTCATTCACTTATATGTGCCCTTGGGTGTCATCAGTCAAGCGGTTTCTAATCCATCTACTTGTCATTATATCAGACTGTTATCTGCTTCCTATTTTTGTAGACAGACTATATCCTTCACTTTTTCTCTAATTAACCAGCCTAGGAACTTGATTGAACCTGGTCCTTTCTTACTGAACCCGTACTAGGTCCTGGAGCACATCACGTTGTCATCCGGGAACTCAGAAACCCTGTCAGTAAAACAAGGACTAAGATACGGTTTATCATTTCCCCCTTCTAGAAATGCTTTCTTCACTTGGCTTTCGAGATATCCCCCACATTCCCAGTTTCCCTGATTCTCAGGCAATGCCTTCTCATACTCCTTTGCCCGAGGCTTGGTCCTGAGACCTCTTCTCTGTCTTCACTCAGGCCCTAGGCAATCTCATTCCAGCTTGGGGCTTCAAACGCCATCTGTCACGGATGACTTCCCAATTCAGATCTTTGATTGAGACCTTACTATCTCCAGACTTGTGTAGCCGGTACCTTCCCTAGCATCTCCACTTAAATGTCCAGTGGCTTCTGAAAATCCAAAACAGCACTCCTGATTCCCTCCTCAAAGGTGTTCTTCCCAAATGTTAGTAAATGACAACTCTCTCCTTCTACATGCTCATGTTTTCTTGACACTTTTCCTTCTTTCCTTCTCGGACCACATTCAGTCCACTCTGCCTTGAGAAAACATGGGGAATCTATTTCTTCTCATCACCTCCACTGTTAATGCCCTGATTGTAGCTGCTCCCACATCTTGACTACATTAGTACAGAAGTCTTTCAGTTGTTTCCCCGGCCTCGACTCTTGTTCCCCTGCTCCTACCCCAGGCACATCTCTACGAAGCAGCCAGAGTGATCCTTTTAAAATATAAGATAGCGTGGCTAGTATCAAAGAAACAAGAAATAACAAATATTGGTGAGGATGTGGAGAAAACGGAACCTTTGTGCCTTATTGGTGAGAATGTAGATTGGTGCAGCCATTGTGGAAACAGTGTGGAGCATCCACAAAAAATTAAAAATAGAGATACTAGATGACCTAGCGACTCCACTGCTGGGTATTTATCTAAGAAAACAGATATATGCAGCATGTTCATTGTAGCATTATTTGCAGTATCAAGATTCTGGAAGCAATCCAATGTCCACTGACAGATGAAAGGATAAAGATTTGGTGTATGTATTATATAATGGAACATTACTCAACTGTAAATAAGGATGAAATCTTAACCATTTGTGACATGGATGAACCTAGAGAGTATTCTGCTAAGTGAAGTAAGTCAGAGAGACGCCTGGATGGCTCAGTTGGTTAAGTGTGTGCCATCGGCTCAGGTCGTGATCCCAGAGTCCTGGGCTCGAGCCCCGCCTCGGGCTCTCGGCTGGGCAGCAAGCTTGCTTCTTCCTTTCCCTCTCCAGCTCTCCTTGCTTGTGCACGCTCTCTCCCTCTCTGTCAAGTAAATAAATAAAATCTTTTAAAAAAAGCCAGAGAGAGAGAGACAAATGCTGTATGATTTATATGTGGAATCTAAGAAAATAAAACAGATCTTAGATACAGAGAACAAATAAGTGGTTAGAAGGGTAAGAGTGGGGGAATGAGTGAGATAGAGGAAGGGCAGTAGAGATACTAACTTGCAGTTATAAGATAAGTCACAGGGATGAAAAGTACAGCCTGGGGAATATTGTCAATAATATTGTAATAACTTTGTGTGATAACAGATGGTAACTGGACTTTTTTGGTCATCATTTTATAATGTGTATAAATGATGAATCCCTATGTTGTATACCTGAAACTAGTATCAGATTTAATGTCAACTACTTTTTTTTTTAAAGATTTTATTTATTTATTTGACAGACAGAGATCACAAGTAGTCAGAGAGGCAGGCAGAGAGAGAGGAGGAAGCAGGCCCCCTGCAGAGCAAAGAGCCCGATGCGGGGCTCGATCCCAGGACCCTGAGATCATGACCTGAGCCGAAGGCAGAGGCTTTAACCCACCGAGCCACCCAGGCGCCCTAAAAAAAAAAGTCTTAATCACTTCTCTGCTCCAACCTTCCAGTGAGCTCAGTGAGCTTACTGTCTCCCTCCATCCCATAGATGTCGTCCCATTACTAACCTCACGTTCCACCTTGCCCTTTCCTGCTGCTGTAGCCCCCACTGACCACAGTACTGTTTCTCCTAAATCTCAGCTCCCCCCACCGCTATCCCCCACCTGGGCCCTTTGTCCTTGTTCCTCCCCTACCTGGGACACTGTCCCCCAGAGATCTACTTTGGCATTTTTCTTCACTTTCTGATCTCTGCTCAAATGTCACCTCCTTGCACAGGCCTTCCTGGCCTATTTAAAGTCACTGCTGTCACCCCATGCCCCTGCCCTCTTTCCACTGCTTCCCTGTGTTTTTCTCCTATGTGTTTTCATAGAATCGAGCACTTCCACACCAGCAAGGGCATTGCTCTGGCACGCCACTGGAAAAAGCAGCTCTGTGAGGGCAAAGACTTTTGTTTACTGCCACACTCCAGTACCTACAGCATTGGCACAGAGTTGGTGTTCAAAAAATACTGCTTCTGAAACAGTGAATGACCAAACAAATGATGAAAGCGTTCTCTTAAACCGTGGTGATTTTGTGGCCTGTGGCGTTCTGTTAGAGAGGTGTGAAGTTGCCTCAGATCTCTTCTTGGTGGGCAGTGGGGACAGATCTTCTGCCTGAGAGTGAGCAGAGTTACATGTGGCTGTGATGTCTGATCGATAGTGGGACAGCGTTAATGAACAACACGGCCCCTAATTTGGGATATCGGGGAAGAAAATAATCCTTTATTTTTGGCATAAAAATGGGAATCAATATGTGATTGTACTGTTTGGCGGGAAAACGAGGGGTGCTGTTCCTTCACCATTTTGCCCAGCATGTATGCTGGTTCCTTAGCATTCAGGTGGGAGTGAGAGGCAGAGTGCTCCTTTGCCAGCAATCGCTGGTTGGGGTGCTGCGTGCAGCGTCAGTGAGGGCCAGGAGGAGCCTGCACTTTTCCGAGTAGGAAGAGCGTCCATCACTGGCCAGGCCCTGTGGCTCCCCCTGCCTCCCCAATCCAGCCACTAGCTGTCTGGGCCAAGGGTGCATCCAGCTGGCTTTGCGGGGCCTGAAAACACCTTGAAGGCAGGGGTCCTGGGCCGTTTTCTGCTCAGTTCTGGCTGCGTGTTGCCTACACTGCTGGGGCTGAGAAGATGTCCGTGAGCAAATGAGTGAGACCATGCAGAGGAGTTTTATATGCCCTAAAGACGGCACAGGAAAAGGTAGTTCTTCCTGAAGGGGTTTCGTTTTCACTTCTGTCTCTGTGGATCCTTAGGGTTAAACTTTAAGAGAATGATGACCTATTCTTTGGGGGAAACTGAGGCCCAAAGGGGTTACACTGGAAATCTGGCTTCTCCCCATAGGCCGGGCCCCAGCCCTCCCCGCCCTCCATTTTGCTCACCCAGCTCTGGCTCCTGTGGGGAGCAGGCTGGAGGGAAAGTCAGGGGCTATTCTGAGCCCAAAGGGGAATGGAAATTAGAAGAGCTCTGGCCTGTATTGCTTTTCACTGGGGCTTTCCTGGTGATGGAAAAGGAAGATTCTCTCTCCTGGAGGCTTTTCCCTGACCACTGCCTTGCTATGAGTCTCATTTCAGAACCTTCCAGTTGCTTCTTGTCATAGTCATTGACAAGATTGTTTTCTAAGACTCACCTTGGAAAAACTGCCCCAATTTTCCCAGGAAGGAAAATCTGAGACCATGAGATTCAGTGATTCGGGCCACTCATGGCGGTGGCAGTGGAGTTTCCATAGTCAGTGGGAGGTTGTAGGGGGAGGGCGTTCCCCCAATACCTGGAACAGAACACTACATGCTTTGGCTTGGAAACTACTCTAAGGAGCCGCTTCTGAGATGTTGAAAATCCTTCTTTGAAGATGGCATCCCTTTGGTGGAAATATAGTGGGTTAGTCTGCATCTCTCTCTGTTATCCAAGTCATTCTCTTGAGTTTTCTGTTGCAGTCCCAAATCTGAAAACAGAACAGCTCTTGTTCAGTACCTGCAAAGTTAGCTTGCGAGTTGATACATTGTAACCAGCACTTTTTCTTTTGGTGTGTCTGTATAAACTTTTTTCAGAGGGGTTTCTCGGAATGAAATTGAGATGGGTCAAAAATTTCGAGACTTTGCTGTTTCCTCTCAGATATCATAGTTCTACTCTCATTCTGAGGCACAAGTCCGAGTCTGGATGAGTTGGATGGTGATCAAAACTCCAACTCTGATGTTGGGCTCCAATGTCCTCCCTCACCCAGCTCCATCTGCCTTGGGCCTCTGAAGAGGGAAGCAGGGTGAGGCCTTTGCCCGCTGCTTCCTCCTGTCACCCCTCCCCCACTCACCAGATGTTCCTCTGCCTACTTCCTGCTGGAGCTGAAGTGCAGGTGGGGCTGTGCTCTTGGGACCTGGCCTACCGTGGAGGGGATGATACCTTGGTCTTTTTGAAGCTTCCCTGCTAAGTCCCTCTGTCTGGTGGTTCCCTTGAGTTTGGTGGCTGTGTCTATTCCAAGTGGCTGCCTAGTTCCCCAGCTCAGACCCAGCCATCTTCCTCAGCCTGCACTCATCTGCACTCTGCCTTCTGAGGTTTCCTGTTCTTACCCCTAGCTGCCTCTCCCTGGGCACACTCATGTGGGAGTGAGGCCAGTGCCACCAAGAATAGCCCTCGCCTGCCCCGGAGCCCTCTTTCCTTCTCAGGCAGGCTGGCCTAGTCACTGTGTCTCAGAGCTCCCCCAGTAGGCCCCTTGAAACTCCTCGCCAGGTTTAAGGTAAAAAGCAAGCTGCCGGGGAGTGGTGTTGTACAGCACGGCAGCCACTTTCTCTAGAGAAAGGAAATTCTCTGTTTTCTCCCCTACTCCATTTTCTGTCCGCACACCCCACTGAGGTGTGCGGGGAGAGAGAAGTGCCTCTTGGCCTGTGGGGGGTGGAGGGTGGCAGCGGTGGGGGGGAGGCCTTTGTCTCCTACTCACTTGGGTTTTCAGAGGGTGATCAGGGAACTCCAGGGCCAAAAACATCATTTTAACATGTTACATATCTTAAAATTTTAGACACAGATATACGATGTTCTGTTGAAAATGAGAACCTTCATACCCACTGCTGCTTGCTTTATTCAGACAGTAGAGCATCATGGGGGGGGGGTTGGGTGGGCAGTAGACCACTCTGGGATCAGTTGGCCTGGGCTGGAAACTCTGCTGTGTCACTTTCTCACCCTGGCGAGATGGCAGGTTGCCCATCTCTGAGTCTGTTTCCTGCTGTGGACAGCTGTCCTGCCTGGTAGGCTTGTGAGGATGACTTAATCTAGGTAGCCCAGTGCCAGCCATAGCTTATGCTCAGTAGCGTAGCCCTTTTCTAGCCCACCTGGATCACCCGAGAGCCGGCCATGAGATCCACCTGCTGCCCAGGTTGTGAGCTAAGTACACAAATGACTGAGGCCTTCCAATGCTCAGAACACCCTCATTCAAACCCGGCTCCAGCCCACCCACCCATTAGCCTGCTCTCTCCACTCGTGAAGCTCACACATAGACCCCTCAGAGCTAGATCCTGTCACTTCGTCTCTGCACTTGATGACATTGCCTTCTCCCCCTCCCCTCTGTGCTTCCACAGCACTCACCCTGCTGCTGCTTCTGCCCAGCACCCTGCTCACCTGTCTCCCCTCCAGATGACCACCTGAGGGTGTCACTGTGCCTTTACTCCAAATACCCATGACACATACAGTTGTCTGTCAGCTCTCGGGTGATTCTGACTTTGCTCAGTAACTGAGTGACTTCTGTCTCTGGGGCCCTAGAGTACAGTGATCACCTGCCACTAGGCTGTTTGCTTTTCTTTTCTTTCTTTCTTTCTTTTTTTTTTTTTTTTCCACTTTAGTTTGGGTGGGGGGGCGCACCGTGATCAGAACCTCTATTACATATTTGGGTTTAAACATTATACTTAGGACTATTCCTGGGTATGTATTCTATCATGAGGACATACATGTAAAGGAATCTGGGGAGTGGCCTGGGAACAGGGTGGATTTCTAAAAAGTGACACTTTTGCCTGTGGATTTGTTTCCATGTTCAGAGGGGCAGTCCCTCCCTCTGGGGTGGCGTTTCTGGCCCAAGAGCAGCACCAGTGGGTGGGACTTGGCACATCTGGCCACAGCACCAACTGCTTGATTGCAGGATTTCATGGAGGCCTGGAAGACGATGTCTCTCCTCCTCTTCCTCTCCCCAAAGCAGGTCATGGTTGTTGTTTTAAAAGATTTTCTTTCTTTATTTTGAGAGAGAGCAAGAGAGCGAGTGGGGTGGGGGAGAGGCACAGGGAGAGAGAGAGGATCTCCAGCAGACTCCATGTTGAGCACAGAGCCCTGTCAGTCTCGACCTCATGATGCTGAGATCATGACCTGAGCTGAAATAAAGAGTCGGATAGTCAACTGACTGAGCCATCCAGGTGCCCTGTGGTCATGGCCATTTTTAAGCTGTAAGAAGGGATTACTTAATCTCACCGATGATGTTTTTTTTGACAAAAACAAAACAAAACAAAACTAGGCGACCTCATGCCTTTAAGGCAGCTGGCCTTCTTTAACCTTGCATCGATTCTCCAGGCCCTGAGTCCTGCTACCCCCACAACTGTACACCCCCCTGGACTATGGGTCCCAGTAAGCTCCTGGTTCTTCACCTTTCAAGTCCTCTCTCTGGACTCTGCCACAATTCCTCAGGCAAATGGATGTCTTGGGGTTTGCAGAGTGGCCTTGCTTTGTAATGTTCTTTGGGGATCTCTGATGAGTGTTGAGGGAGCAGGTCTGTTGCAGTGTGGTCTTCCTGTGGACAGGTCTTCCTGTTGAAAGCTGCATCTCCGACTCTCTAGGACCACCCCCACCCCTACCCCCAGAGCTCATTTCCTTTAAAATGTTCTGTCTTGTCATCCTCTCTCAAGTAGGGAAACTCTTCCCTCCTTTGTACTCTAGGAAAGCTCCTGCCAGTTCCACCCCAGTAGGGTCTGGTTTATGGGGGGTGGGTGAATCAGGACCCAGTCCCATAAATCTCAGAGGGGTCCATCTGGCCTGGCTCTGGGTGCACGTTCCATATGCCTGTCTCTTTGTTTCTCATCCAGCAGTTGGAAGGAATGTGCTTGTATATGCCAAAGCAGAAGAGCCCCAGACCTTAGGGGCGTATTAATGCTATTTTTGCATTTCTTTTCTGTGTGGGTTGAGAGAAAAGAAACTGAAGCTTGCCAGGTGGCACACAGAGGACTCTCTGAGCTGGTGGTGAAAAAAACCACAGACACTCCTGAGGTTTATTGGTTTGAAACCCTTCTGCAGCTCTGTTTGCCTTTTCATTTCTGCACGTGCGTAGAAGCCTTTTCCAAGAAAAAACAGTTCTGCTCAGGACATAGTCCTTTATTGCAGAAGCATGGGTGAGAAGCTGCTTCAGTTTCAGGGATACTTGAATGAATGAGGTGCTGAGGAGGAGGAGGTCGGTGGGAAGGTGGGCCGTTTTTCCACATTCTTGCCAAGGTGTATAGTGTTCATCAAACCACGGGATGATGAGATCCCACAGGGAGGAGGACATTGTTAAGTATCTGGATGCACCCAGTTGACTTCTTGGCAGCAGAGGCCTGCTTTCCCTGCTCAGGGTGCCGCCATCTTGGCAACATGGCTGCTGACTGCCCAGTGTGCTCACCACTGTTGACTCACTTCTCACTGCTCATCTCTCCACGGCACCACTTCTCTGTGCTCTTAGCTTCTACCCGCTCATGGTGTCTGCCTACTCATGGCTTTTGCTTACTCATGGCTTCTCTCTTCCGCCTCTACTTGGAGTGTCTCTAGGTGACTTTCCATTCTCCAACAAAGATGATCTGGCTGGCAAGTCAGTTACTGCCACCTCCATTAGGCATGATCATCAGATATGGTCATGGCTTTCCTTAAAAGGGTCAGGCAGAACAAGTACCAGAGCAAGATGGATTCCCCTCTAGTGCAGTTGAGTTAGAGGCCCCTCCTCTGTGTTTCAGTATAGCATCTGATGTGTTCCTCTTGGTCTAATAGAGTAGTGACAGTAATGAGGATGGGGATAAATTTTCCACTGAATTCTTACTTTGCGCCAAGCACTTAGCATAGTGTTTAGATTTACTTGAATTATTTCCTTCATCCTTATGATGTGGGGTACCATTTCGCTGATGTGGAAATTGAGACTTAGGCAGATTTGGTAGCTTGCCCAGAATCACACAGGTAGTAGTTCGTGGAACTGGGATTCAGGACGAGGTATCTGTATGATCATGTCCCGTGTCTTTGTCCCACAGCTAGCACTGTCCAGGCTACCCTCTTTCTGTATTTCAGGATTCCAGGGGAAATTGTAGGTGAGCCCGGTGGGCTTGAGTAGAGTGCAGGATGAGTACTCTTTGCCGCACTTGAGGGCAGCCTTGTCCAAGTGACTGGAATATCAGAGTCTCCCTTTTTACTACGGTGGATGCACACTGATATTTTTTGTTTGTTGGCTCTCTAAGCTTCTGTCTGCTATTGCTTCAGACACGTTCCATGAGTATGTCTGATTTCTTTTTAGACACACGTGGGTCTCCTTGCTAAGTTCTGAGAGATACTATCTAGTCCCTAGTAGATAATGGAAATGTCCTATTTCACCAGAGGATCATCTCTTAAAGGCTCTGGATTGATATGCCAAGAGCTAGCTGTCCAAAAGCCAATTTCTGGAATGGCTTATTTGCTGAATATATTTGTTGTTTTTCAACTTTTTAATCGGCTGGTCTTCATCTTGTCTTCGGAACCACCCTTTATGGTGTGGTCAGTGTGTTTGCATCTCTTGCAGCACCAGCCGTAGACCCCGGGGAGCTGGCTGAGGGGCCTCGGACTGTAGGTAGAGGCGTATGGAGTGTGACTGCAAAGAACTCTTACATGATAACAAGGAACATCTGTGTAGCGAACCGCCCCCCCCCACCCCCCATATTCTCAGGTCTGTAGTACTTGAATATATTTTTCTTGTGACCTGTGATCTCGGTCTCCGACTCTCTTCTGTTGGCTGTTTCTCTGCTGCTGCTGTTCAGAAGACCATTTTCGGGGGCGCCTGGGTGGCTCAGTGGGTTAAGCCGCTGCCTTCGGCTCAGGTCATGATCTCAGGATCCTGGGATTGAGTCCCGAATCGGGCTCTCTGCTTGGTGGGGAGCCTGCTTCCTCCTCTCTCTCTCTCTCTGCCTGCCTCTCTGCCTACTTGTGATCTCTCTCTGTCAGATAAATAAATAAACTCTTTAAAAAAAAAAAGAAGACCATTTTTGTGTCAGCCCAAACGGATAAAGGAAGAAATGCACGTGGCTAATTGTTCCGTTTCTTCTGCATTTATCTTCATTGCAATTAGGCACAGCTTTGCAGGATGGTATTTTCTGACTTTATGCATGACATCCAGGACCCCTAACCCTTTCAGCTCCCCGGGCTCTGCCTGCAGGATGCTTGGAGGAGAAGCACAAGCCC
>RCUC01166195.1:0-48122 GCA_003697995.1 Taxidea taxus jeffersonii
ATCATCATCATCATCATCATTATCTTCTTCTTTAAGTTTTTACAAGCTCCAAACTTGCCAAGTCGGGCATCTGCTACTTTTAAAATTGGAAACAAAATACCTAGAGACATAAAAAACTAAAATTAAAGACCCTTTGTATTGAGACACCTGCAATAGCCAGAACGCTCAGAGGAATGAAATGTTTTGGTAGATTTCACATTGTGACGAACTACAAACTAATTAAGAATCCCTTTCTGAATCTCTGGTGAGACTCAAATCATCAGCCAAAATCGTTTTCTGAACACCTACCACGTCCTTGACTTGGGGCACTGAACGCCATTGTCCGGCCCAGACCAGGCACCTTGCAGAGATTCCGAATCACGACCCTCTGATGAATGCAAGCGTGTATCAGGCAGTCTGGTGCCGGGCAGTGGGGATGCCACGTGAAATAACACCGAGCACCCTGCCATGCAAATTCACTCTGAAATATTGGTGCAAATATTGTACTAACCAAGGAAATGAGCTTCTGCAGGACAACTGTGAAGGAAGTAATTTCTCCTGGAGAACTTGAAAGAAGTCTTCATGGAAGACAAAAGGGAGCCTTGCAGAATGGACAGGATTGAACCAGACCCCAGAAGGAGAGCCTCCCTGCCCCATCTCCAGGCTGAAGAACTGGATGGATAAGAGCACAGAGGAGAAGGAAAGCCAGGGCATGTCTGGCTCAAGAAATCAAGAAGCGATCTTCCTAGAAAGAGCGAGGGATCTTTGGGAGGGAGCAAGGAGGGCATGGTCTCTCAAAGGGCATCAATTCACTTTCTAAAACAGTAACTGGTGCTTATGACCCAGTCTTTGCTTAATTACTGCAGAGACTTGGGTGCCTGGACCATCCCTGGGGACATGAAAAGCCACAATACACTTCCTAAACGCACATATCAAACACAGAAGATACTGTTCTGAATAACAACTGTAATCCCTTCCCTTTCCATAGCGCCTTTCCCTTTACAAAGCTTTTCCCTGCGGTTTATCTCATTTGCTCTTCACAGCCACCCTATGAGACAAGCATTTTTATCGCCACTTCCCCGATAAGAATACACACTCACAGACATCTGATGGATCATCCCCATGACACCGTGTGTAAGGGACAGCTGGGTTCAAATCTTGCAAGGCCATTGCGTTCCCCTCTGCACCGAAGCTGCCCTTGACCCAGGGACACACCCTAGCCACCCACTGCTCTTGTACCTCCTTCCAAACTTCCTTTTAACCTTTGTCATTGTCTTCTTTTCTTCTTGGATTATAAAGTACAGAGGATTCTGTTTAGACTGGGTCTGGATTCTTCAAAGCAATTCCCCACTTTCAAAGTGTTTTCACACCTCATTTATCCTTACAATTTCTCAGGTAATTCCAACAAATTGAAAACTTTACTTTCGTCTAAATACAGGGAAGACAGAATGGAATGGGGAGGGGGTGGGAGCAGGGAACGGGGCGGGGGGGTGGGCATGAAGGACCGGCTAATTTACTCAAAGCTCAGTCGAATTCACTCTATGCCAATGTTCTAGAAAGTCCTTGCACTTTGGTCCTTCCCAGGTTGACAGACCCCTTCCTGGAAATGTACAAGGTATAAAATCCCTCTTTACAAATTCCGTTTTACTACCAAAGCCTCTTTCAACATTTGGTTCCATAAGAAAAACTGTTCTGTCATATGGTTTCAAGCATGCCTCACACTTCTAAAATCGAATATGGCTGCCAACTAATATTGCAAGAACTAAATAGATGACATCTGGAAAGAAGAATTTTAAACACTGTTTCATTACCCCCACCTGTGTCTTTCCAGGCAGCCGTGAAAAGGAGAGGTGAAACAGCAAAGCCATTCTCAGAAACTCCCTGTGGAAGAAAATAGGGAGGAAGTGTCCATGTTAAAACCTGGATTTATCATCTGCCTCTGTTGTCCTGATTCACCAAATGCATTTCAGACACTTAGGGGGAGGCAGAAGATTGCATATTAAGCCAGTGAGTGCGGGATGTTTTTATAGCCAATCGTCTCCCCAAAAAACAAAACCTATTGCCTGAAACATCAGGCTGGCTATGGAATTGAGCTCGGGTTTAATGAACAGATAAATCAATGATACTTACTGAGCATCTCGGCTGTCCCTGCTCTGTAGAAAACAGGGCACAGTGTAACTTTGTGCAACACATTTAACACTTCCTACAACAGGCTACCCTGTCTGAGAAATTAGGATACTAATAATACCGGCTCTTCCAAACTGACAGGATTATTGTAAAGCTCAAAGAAGGTAATAGATGTGGAAGGGATTTATAAGCTCTAAAGTGCCAGGGAAATGCAAAATAACATTATTATACAATGAACCAGTAGGTCTGACCCTTGCTCAGAAGGAGCTTGCAACCTATCTGGAGGAACAAAGCATCAACATATCAAATGTAAGTGCCAGCATAAGGATTACATTATAGGAAAGACAACATGACAAGTGGTTTGGCAAGATAATATGCAATTATTTGCAAGTGAGAGATACAATGAGATTTATGAATTTAAAATAGGTAGCAGTCTCAGTGAGCTGGAGTGATGTGGACAGGCTTTGTGGCAGAAGCAACCCTCAATGTGGCCTTGGAGGGTGAGAAGGTTGAGCAAGGAGCATTTGATTTCCCTGTAGCACCCCTGAGCTCTTTGCTCAGATCTAGGGAAAGACATGCTGAGATCGAATTCACAAACCATTCCTGCATATGGTCTACTGTCGGAGGTCAGCTGACGTAGGACTCCATTATTGTCAAGACATATTGTGAACTTCAAAACAAGTCCTGGAAAGAAGGAAGGAAGGAAGGGAGGGAGGGGGAAAGGGAGAGAGAGAAGAGAAGAGAAAAAAAGAAAGAGAAAGAGAGAAAGAGAGAGAGAGAGAGAGAGAGAAAGTCCCTTGAACATTACCATAGTAATGTAACTTGGAATTGTTTGGCTTCCCCATAACCTAAAACCACTCAGACCCTCACTCTCTTCTTCACCACACCCTTCTCATTCATTTTCCATCTCATTTGTTTACCTGCAGCAGCTCTTTGCAAGAAGAGAATACAGGTTTCCAACCTGAGGCAATCACAGTGTGGTGCACTGTGGTTGGCAAATAAATTCCAAGTGGGAAACACATAAGCACAGAGAGAGAGAAAACAGAAGATGTTCCTCATTTCAAAACCATCTACTTAGCTCTGACTGTGTTAAAAGTCTTTTTATTTATGAGGATGCACTAGGTCACAGGTGAAATGGGGGAGACTGTGACCTGTGTCTGAGCTGCTTAGAGCACAGTGCTAATGCGACCGAGGTTTAATCTCCCGCCCACTCACTCGCCGGACCAGAAAGCCACAGTCACACTTTGCTGGACAAGGGGATGCAGGAGAATCCCATCCAGCCATCCCACTGCTGCAAAGTGTGGGCTGTGACATAGTTCAGAACAAGGTGCAAATGGCTCCATGCAACACATTTGCCGTGGCTAGACACCTGGGGACAGAGAGTCAAAGCCCGAGGCACTACCCCATCTCTACGTCCCTCCTCCCAGATGCTTTCACCACTGGTCGGGTCCCTTTCATCCAGTAAGTTAGAGATACTTCCCAAGCCACGTCTGTGCTCAAGCTGCTGCTCCTGCCCCGAGTCCTTCCGCTTCTCTTCTGCACAGCATTGATCCAAACCTGCCTCCTCTCTAGGGCTCTTCCTGGTGCCCCAAATTTCAAGGTGTTCCCACTGTCTGAACTCCTGGCATACTAACTCAGATGCTTTCCATTCCAGCCCTTGAGCCTGGCACAGTATTTTGTATGTAGTAAGCTCTTTAAATGCTTGAAAAATAAATTCCAGTTGCATATGGTGGAGTAGGGGATGGTCGGCAAGAGCAGGGTAAAAACTGTTTGGGGCTTCTCTGTTTGGGGTATAAATGCTTTGTCTTCCCAAACAGCACATCGGGAACAGCTTCAGGGAAAGTAATGGAAATGGTAACCCTAGGAGGTGGAAGAGTAATAGTGTTAGCCCTTGATTTCTTAATAATATTAGACAGAAGGAAAACATCTGGTACTAAATAGAGAAGAACTAACCACATAATGGAAGCCATTACCCAAGTCATTTGCGTTAGTAAACTGGACAGGGACACATACAGATCTTGAGGCAAATGAGAAATGAGAAAATCATCATCCCCTGACCCTATCCTTTTTCCTCTTCTCCACAATCCAGTGAGCCCCCACAGATCTCATTCATTCTCCCTCTAAAATATCCCCCACATCTATCCCCACTTTTGGATCACCCTCAAACCCTAGGTGTATCTCCTCCGGGACAAACCTGGAAAATTCTCTTGACCTGAAACTTCTGGAAATTTTTTTCGGAATCGTGGTCTCCCTTTGTTTCTCGCTTTCTCCTTAGGTCTCCCTCAACATCGCCATAGTGCGTTCAAGGCTACATGGTAAGAGAGAGGGAGGCTGGATTAGGTATACAGCTTTATATCAGCTTTTCATTCTACCTCACCGGCTAATTAATTGACAGTGTGACTTTCATGAAGACGTTTTCTCTCTCTGGGTCTCAGTTTCCTTTCCTTTTTCAACTTGGGAGAAAAAAAAAAGAAAAGCTCTGGAGAAATCTCCAGGAATAAATTTCAAACTGGTCTTCTTCCAGAAGGTGCTCTACGGAACTTGGAGTGCTAACACTCAGCCTCCAGAGTTCCATCCTCTCTTTCCTGCTCACGTGCTTTCCCATTCATCTACCCCTCCGCACATGCCGGTACCGAGCCTGACCAGAGCCTCAACATTTGATTAGAATTTATTTCCATTATTACCTCTGTGTCAAGACTTCCTACCAGAAAGAGGAAGAGTGACAACAAAAGACCTATTTCCTTCCATTGTGTCCCCCCACCCCCACCCCTGTCTAGCGAAAACAGCCTATTTGGAGAAGCCAAAATGCTTCGGAATTGAATTTGCCAAAGTAATATACACAAGGTTTTAATTTACAGTTTTGGGTCTCTGGGCCCCTTGCATATGAGTTCTATAAATGAGACGTGTTGCTACAATAAAGTCCCATTGGGAGAGGCTGGGCTTAGACTGAGAACAGCTGTACAGCTATAATCCAACAACGTCAGCTTCTGAATCAGATATGAATTATTGGCTCAGTCACAGCTATGGATACGCTCTCCCCCACAGGCACTCACATATGGCCTTTGGCAGAAATGAAAATATCTTTTCCCTCCTTTACTGGGTTTGGTTAATAAAGAACCTTTATTCTGAATACTTTCTTATGCCTTAACTTCCTTTCTCTTTGTTCTCGTTCTGACTTCCTCACCAAGGCTTCCAACGGCCCCCTCTGCGAGGTGAGGCGAACAGCTCTTGTGGACTATTTCGAGCTAACCGAGGCCGAGACACCCAAGAGAGTGGTTCTCAGCCTCGGTTGTACCCGGGGAACATGGGAGGATAGTTCCAAAATTCCAGGGCCCACACTGTGCCCCAGGCCAACTAATTTACAAACTCTGGGAGTGGGACCATGGCGTCAGTAATTTTGAAGCACTGAAGTGATTCCAATGTGTATTCGGCCTTGAAACCGCTGGCCTAAAGCCGGTTCTGTCCAAGACATGAACAACCTTCCTCTTGATCCTCTAACAACCTGTAGGAAATCTGGGTGCAAAAGACTTCCCGCTTGAAGCTGCAATTTATCTTCAGATCCTAAAACCAAGGCTTGTCCTCTAAACCAAGGTGTGTTGCCAGAACTTCAAAGAATTTACTCAACCACCAGACCTTCTGGAGTGTCAGCATTCTGATCCTCGAAGCCTTTGCCTGTGAGGGCTGGAGGCCAGCAGGGAGTAATGAAGAACATGCAAGAGCTGAGTTGCAGGAAGGCTGGTGATGCAGAAGTACGTTTCAGAAACTACTGTTCCCAGGGAACCATCCATTCAAGGTCGGGGGCTTCATTTCTTTATTTGTAGACTAAATTTGGAGGTGGGTGCAATACAGCTTTTAAATGGTTTCCTCCACCATTCCCCAAAAGTCATCAGAGTGATAGAAAATACATTTATAAAAAAATTTTAAGAAATAAAAAATCTTCAAAAAAAATTAAAAAATAAAAATATTATTTGCCTTAAAAAAGAAATAGAATAAACAAGTATATGTGTATACAGTTTAAAAAAATACGTAAAATGCCACCCTTTGTTAAACACTGCCCATTTACTTACCACCAGATGACCTAAGCAATAAAAATAATAATGACAAATAAATAAATTCTGCCCTTTCCAGAATTGCCAAATATTTGGAGAGAAAACTGGAGGGAATCTGGGCCATCCAAGTCCAGGATCTTCACCCTGACATTGGACAATAGAATAACAGAACCACCATTCTTGCCATTTGAATTATTCCAAGATCAGAAATCTTCACGTGCTGGTAGGAAACCCAAATCCCCCCAAGGCTTTCCTCTCCCTCCTTTGTGAAGGACTGAGCTCACCCACCAGTTTACTGGTTTCTATGTGACCACCTTTCAGCCCCTGTTAGTTCTGAATCCTTCAGACTGGCTTGGGCATGACCCACTCTTTAGCAGTTAATTTTGCCTTTTGCTGATTAATAAATAGATTGCGTTAAAGGGGAAGATATCACCAGATGCCTGGGTGGCTCAGCTGAGCGTCTGCCTTTAGCTCAGGTCATGATCTCAGGGTCCTGGGATTGAGCCCCAAGTCAGGCTTCCTGCTCAACCAGGAACCTGGCTTCCTCTCTGCCTGCTGCCCCATGCTTCTGTTTTCTGTCTCTTTCTCTCTCTCTCTCTCTGTCTTAAATAAATCAATAAAATCTTTAAACAAAATATGCAACACAGTACCTTTATAGTCATCATGCTGTATGTTATGTCCCCAGGACTTATTTATTTTATAACTGGAAGTTTATACCTTTTGACTCCATTCACTTCTTTCATCCACCCCTCCACCCTCCCCCTCTTGGCACCCCCCAGCCTGTCCTCTGTATCTATGAGCTTGGGGTGTGTGTGGGGGGGGTGCATGTGCATGTGTTTTGCTGGGGGGGGTTGTTTTGCTTTTTTTAAGTTCCACATATGAACTCATATGGTATTTGTCTCTGACTCATTTCACTTAGCATGATACCTTGGTGTCAAGATCCATCCATGATGTCACAAATGGCAAAATCTTCTTCCCTTTTATGGCTGAGTACTATTTCATATATTATATATGTCACATACATCACCTTTTCTTTATCCATTCATACATTGATGAGTGCTGAGGCTGTTTCCATATCTGGGCGATTGTAGATAATGCCGCAGTGACCGTGACGGTGCACGTATCTTTTTGAGCTCGTGTATTTTGTTTTCTTCACATAAATACCCAGAAGTAGAATTGCAGGATCATATGGTGGTTCTGGTTCTAAGTTTTTGAGGAAACCCCTGACTATTTTCCCAAGTGGCTGCACCAACTTGCATTCCCCGCCGGCAGAGCACGAGGGTTCCCTTTCTTTGCATCCTCACCGATGCTCGTTATCTCTTCTGTTTCTCATAATAACCGTGCTGACGGGTGTGAGGTGACATGTCACTGCAGTTTTGATTTACATTTCCCTGATGATGAGTGCTGCTGAGCACCTTCTCATGAACCTCTTGGCCATCTGCATGTCTTCTCTGGACAACTGTCTATTTGGGTTCTCTGCCCATTTTTAAATCTGAGTGCTCGGTATTGTGCCATTGGGTCATATGAGTTCTTTACGTATTTTGGCTACTAAGCCCTTACCAGATATGTGATTGGCAAATATTCTCTCCCACTCGGCAGACTGCCATTTTATTTTGTAGATGTTCTCTGTGGCTGTGCAGAAGATTTTTAGTTTGGTGTAGCCCAGCTTCTTGATTTATGCTTTTAGTGTCAAGTCCAAAATATCATCACCAGAACAGATGTTGAGGAGCTTACCCACCTAAGTTTTCTTCTAGGAGTGTTGTGGTTTCAGGTCTTACACTGAAGTCTTTAATCCCTTTTGAGTTAATTTCTGTGTAAGGTGTAAGCCGAGTGGTCCAGTTTCATTCCTTTACACGTGGCGGTCCAGTTTTTCCAACACCATTTGCTGAAAAGAGGAAGCAAGTTCAACTTATGTGGATACATAGCCTGATTTCCTCCTGGATGCACGATCTTGTTTTTCGGTCTGGTGGGTTTGGTTTTTATTTATTTATTTATTTATGTTTATTTTTAAAGATTTTATTGATTTATTTGACACAGAGAGAGAGAGAGGTCACAAGTAGGCAGAGAGGCAGACAGAGAGAGAGGGAGAAACAGGCTCCCCGCTGAGCAGAGAGCCCGATGCGGGGCTCGATCCCAGGACCCTGAGATCATGACCTGAGCCGAAGGCAGAGGACCAACCCACTGAGTCACCCAGGCGCCCCTGGTTTTTATTTTTTAAGCATGGAGTAAGTATTCTTGTGCTTTCACTTACATTAGTTAAGACTCAAAACATGCCCTGAAAAATACATATCCTTATCTCAGTTCTACCAGAAAGGAAACTAGCTCAGAGAAGTCAAGTAACTTGCCTAAAGCCACACAGCTGAAGGCAACAGCTAGCCATTGCACCTCCACTAAGTAGCCCCAGAATAATTCTTGTTCTATTTCTTTTCTAGGCCACAATGAAGCCTGGCAGATAGATCATTTGTCGAGGCATAACTCCAGTGGCTCTGAATGCAGCTATGGCTAAGAGCCTGGCCTGGGAGTCCAAGTAAACTGGGTCTGATTCCCAGCCTTGAGCAATAACTCTTAAGCCTGTCTCTCTAGCTATCACAAGAGGTCAATCACATCATTCCACAGGGCAGTTCTAAGGTTGCTGTAAAGCTTCCAGGACTATGCCTGCTACATCATCTATGCTCAAGAAATGGTACCAATTTTCCCCCAGAATAGCCAGGAAAAAGTCAAGCTATAACTAGAAGAGATGTCCTTGATTGGAATCAGAAATATGCTAGTAGAGGCAGGACACAGAAGTAAACCAGGACCCCAAGAAAGAGCATGGTTTTAATCTCCCTCCTGCAACCTTTAAGACAGTTCTTTCCACTTCCATTTATGTCACTGAGATGGCTGGTGAAAACACCCCCTAACTCCCTTCCCAAGCACGCTGAACATCAAGCCCAGGAGATCCTTGTGCTAAGCTACTTTACGGGGGGTTTTCTGTTCTTTTTTTTTCCCCTCTCTCCTTTCACGCTAGAATTAAGAAACCTGTAACTTGCTGCTTATCTCATTATCTGCTGCCTTGCATTTTAATGCGTCGCCTCTAAAAAGACCTCATTGATATTCCAGTTATGTATGTGTTTGTTTGTGTCTCTTGGGAAAATTTGCTACCGATCTTCCAAGTTGAGCACCAGCATCCTCACAGCTCAAAGTTGGATCTCTCTTTTGTATAAGAAAAAAAAAAAATGGAGTTGGTTTGAATATTTTGCATCTACAAGAAGCTGTAAATAGAACAGCTCAAGAGACTCAGTCCAAATCTATGCACAAAAAGGCAGGTGAAGAATTGGGTGTCTTCCCGGGATGCTGGATTTTGTCGATGAATAATTCAAGCCTAAAGGCTCTTAAAAGGACACAGTTACCTGGTTTTCCAGATAATTAGAGACCCCCCCTGACAAAAAGGTTTTAACCTAATTTAACCAGATAATTAACCAGATCATCCAGAAAAGAGCAAGCTTTTTATGCTGCCTAAATTATCCAGAGCTTCGGCATTATTAGGTAACTGACAACCTTCTCCACTTCCCGCAGTATGGAGTCTCCGCCGTGGACGGGGCCAAATCAAGCCGAAAGCTAATAGGTGACACGAACGGGATAATAAGAAATCATCTTATAGGGGCGCCTGGGTGGCTCAGTGGGTTAAAGCCTCTGCCTTCGGCTCAGGTCATGATCCCAGGGTCCTGGGATCGAGCCCCGAGTCGGGCTCTCTGCTCAGCGGGAGCCTGCTTCTCTTCCTCTCACTCTCTCTCTCTGCCTACTTGTGATCTCTGTTAAATAAATAAATAAAATCTTTATTAAAAAATCATCTTATAAAATCTAATTGCTCTTTTCAAGTATCGCAGATCATGCCTACCTCCATGCAAAATACACTGGGAAGCTCAGGGAATTATCTAGAACAAAACAAAAAAGCCCTACCGTGAGGAAAAACTAGGCGTAGCAGAGACCTGATTTTATGGACTTCCGCACACATTGAACTATTTAAATAATAGTTCTTTAAATACCGCTTTGCTTATGTATGGACACCAGGTCAGAAATATTTCTATTTCATTTCAATGTGTTGGATGCTACAGCAGCTGATGAAATTTTCTCATTTGATTCATCAGCTCCTACTCACCCCCCAATACAATCCACTGAGATCTTCAATGAGTTGACTTTTGCTAACACTAATAAAACGGTTACTGAGAGGGAAACATACAGCAGGTTTTAACACTTATTTCATGTAAATATAGAAAATGCCTTTCAAGGTAGGGGGTCTCTTTTATCCCCATTTTACTAAGGAGTACATTGAGATTTAGGATATAATGGACAGGGGCAGGCTCTGAACTCAGGTTGGATTAACTGCAGAATGGGGAGCTCCCTGCCTCTGCCGGGGGTATTGATCAGGACACTAAGAACAGCTAGAAAAGGATGGAAAACAAAATTTGTTGTAGATTTTGACTCTTCCGAGGCAAATGCAGGTGGGATCGCTTATTAATTAAAACCAGGGTTGTTGGGGTGCACCTGGGTCCAACTCCAGACTACTGCTGATTCACCGTGTAGCCTGAAACGAATCACTCTCTTTCATTTCAGCGTTCTCCTTTGTAAAACAGAGGGCCGTTCTATAAAAGAGGGAGGCACGGTCCATGGCACACAGTAAGTGCTTAATAATTGAGACCGTGAAACATGGAGCAGAGCCATCATTCCTAGGAATGTAAGGAGAGATGCAAACGATCCTTTAGCCATAGCCAGTGATCTGGGTAATTTAACTAGTGACAGAGTCAATGTAGCTGGGCCCTCTTTAAAGACTTGCTTAAAACTTGCAAGAACCCACTGAGGTTTGCAACTATAGGATGCCATTTTACAGATGAAGAAGTTACTTCAACCCAAAGAAAGGGAGAAGTGAAAAACCAGGCCCAAGTTCGCACAGGTAATTTGTAACCGAGCTGGGATTCAGACCTGGGCAGTCCAACTCCAGAGTTCGTACCCTTAGCCACCATGCTCTGCTGCTCCTTCAAGCAAAGAGCAGGATTTTTACTAAGGCCTGTAAGCCAATTCCATCACCATCACCAATTGTCCTCTCCTGTAAGACTCCTAGCTTCCCTTATCTGCCCAGCACGAAAGCCTTCTCCGCCCTTCAGGGTGATGATACACACGGGAAAACCATTTTATTTTTGCTCCCTGGTACCAGTTGAATCGATAACAAGAGACAAAAAAATATTTCCATGTAACCCAATTCTAGCCATCCCTGTGGTTGCTACAGGATATCAATAAGGGAACCCACCTCGCCTTGACAAGAAGCAGTGGAAGAGAGCCAGATGTCCCATTAAAACTCCTTTCTAAGCTAAATGAGTTTGTGACGATGTGTGTTTATATGTGCGAGGATAAAACATACTGTGAGCATCGCTTCTCCTAGCGGATAAGCTGTTATCTGAGAATGAGGCACTTCAGGAGGCTAATTGACTACTGGAGGCTGTCTACACAGGCAGAGCAGAGGGGAGATCCGGAGCCCTCCCCGGCTGGGTGCCCCCCACCCCCCGGGCCCACCTACCCACCTACCCTCAGGCAAGAAAAACCCTGCTGAATGACCCAAGCCCACCAATTTCATCGGACGGTGAATCAACATAAACTTCTTTTCACCCCTGTAGGCAAAATATTTGTTATGTTTTCTGGAGCCTGGGCTTTCAGATGCCCAGATAAATCCCAGCCCCCCTCCTTTATAAAATGGTCCCCACGGTCCTTCTGAGGGCACTACTGGCTTTTCGTGTTCAGCTCAGACTTAGCCACTGTGCTCCAGCCCAGATTTCCAGAGCCTTCCTGTACCAGCCACAGCCATCTTGTCATTTAATAGTGAGCGTTGGAAAGGAAAAATAAAATAAGGTGAAAGAGAATCCTGCTAAAAGTCACCGCCAGAGTTTGTTATCGAGATGTTATTTTTGTGATGGTTATTTATTATTCTTGGCCTTTTTGGATTAATTATGGTACCGTTTTCATAAGTGGCAGGAGCAATCTGTCACCCAGGATGACACAGAAGGCCACCCAGGCTCCGTATTTCCTGTCATCCTGCTGTAAATCAGTGTAACTTGCAGGAGACCAGGCCCCAAGGCCCCGATGGCCGGGCTGTCCTCTGTCCCAATCAATGCAGTGCCCACCACTCCCCTCTCCTCACTCCCCGAAGGGTCCTGAAAGAGAGTTTGCCCAGCCAGGAATGCTGCAGCCCCCGCGGCGAGCTGACTTTATAAAGAGGCGAGGTGAAGTAACACTTTTCTTTTTAATACCCTGTGGTGCCAAACCGAAATTGCAGCCTGCTTCTATTTTCAGAGGCCTCCTCGGTAAGAGAATGTTTTTATCTGGAGATACAATGACCGTGGTCCATGCTGCGCAGTTCCCATGAAGGCCTTGCCAAAGTCCATGAATGCTCGCTTTATGAATCTGTCCTGCAGGTGTTCGGGGGGGTATGTAATCACTAATGAATAGTCCAGAAACACAGAAACTCTCTGCAGCCTCTGGCTCCGGGAGCTGCCGGGCTTTATAATTCTGTGAGAAAACACACATGCAGTTAAAGCAGTCCCTAGGCTCCAGCCGTTGCCTGAGGCCAAATATTCGTCACAGTCCATCCCTGCGCTGGTGGTACGTTCCAGAAAAGAAGGGATTTGTAGCTGCGCGGTGGACGAAGATGTCTGTGGCTCTTACATGATCCTCCTGCTCTGACTCGCTACAGGCATGCCTGGGACCAAGGGCCCATCTTCGGCACACGCCATGGATGTCGCCTCGCTGGCCACACCGGACATGTTAGGAGCACCTCAGGGGTCCGGGCCCAGGTGGACTGTCTGCCCAGTGAATGACCTCAGATAATCGGCACAGTTGGGGCGCCTGGGTGGCTCAGTCAGTTAAGAGTCTGCCTTCAGATCAATTCATGATCCCAGGGTTCTGGGATCGAACCCTGAGTCAGGCTCCCCGCTCTGCAAGGAGTCTGCTTCTCCTTGCCTCCCTGCTTATGCTCTCTCTCTCTGTCTCAAATAAATAAATCAAATCTTAAAAAAAAAAAAAAAAGAATCTTGAGATAGTTCTGCACAGATTCTCAAGCAGGGGAAGGGACTAGAACTACTGGGAGTCCAGAACAGATTATTTTCTCAAGTGGGCTGGATAAGGGGGCAGGGGACAGGGAAGGAAAGTGTCCTGGTATTAGGAGCCCACAGAGCCAGAGGCCTTAAATTGAAATAGAATCCGCGGTATCCTCTCCACCCAAGAAAAGGCCCCTGAGAATCAACGACTTTGGGAAGAGGCTCGCTATTTGCCAATCTACCTTATCCCTCCCAGCTGCAGTCCAAAGAGGGCAAAGATGTGGAAGGCCACGTTCACCATTTTTCTCACCTTCCCCGCCTGCACTTCTCGCTACCACGGGCTGTTTCGGAGCTGACAGCTGGGAAAAGTCTACGACAGGAACCCAATCCACTCTCCAGCCATCTTGGAGGTTGTGAAAGTTCTGGGAGCATTGCTGAGAGACTTCCTACTTCTCTGCCACTTCGGAGGGAGAGTGAGGTCTCTTGACCAGGACAGGCTCAGGGCACTGGAGAAAGACGGAGGCCCAGTATGGGAAAAACAGGACGTCGAGAGTCACAGGTGGCCATTCCCAGCAGCCTGTGTGGCCAGGAGCAGCCCAGAGTGCTGGCACCAAGCGCTTCCAAAGACACTGGTGAAAGGAAGTGGGACTGGCAGGCACCATGGGGCCTTGGCCCTGGGAGGGAGTCTTCTAGTCACATGGCACCTCAGTGACTCAGGTCACTGAGCACACTCTCTTATCCAGAGCTAATGAGAGTGGCCCCAGAGCAGAGCTAGAACTGGGGGGTCAGAAGCGGGCTGTCGAGAGTACCCATAAACATGAAAAAGGTTCCTCTTATACATTGGGGGTTGAAAGAAGTGTAAGATATGGGAGCTACAAAGAGAGCAGAATTTCTCACAAAAACTCATCTTCCCTGGGTTTTCTTTTATTTATTTATTTATTTATTTGACAGAGATCTCAAGTAGGCAGAGAGGCAGGCAGAGAGAGGGAGGGGGAAGCAGGCTCCCCGCCGAGGAGAGAGCCCGATTTGGGGCTCGATCCCAGGACCCTGAGATCATGACCTGAGCCGAAGGCAGAGGCTTAACCTGCTGAGCCACCCAGGCGCCCCTCCCCGGGTTTTCTGTAGCTCTCCTAATCCATGCTCCTCGGGCATTTCCTTCCACCTGCTTCCCTCCTTCACCTGAAATGCCAGCCTACCACTCAGAGTTAAATGGAGGGGGAAGTCTTTGAATTAGTGACAGTTCAGAAACACAAAAGGAGACATGTCCGAAAATATTTCCCAGCTTGGCCTCTCATACCATAAATTCCACAATTAGATGTATTCCTTTGGTTTAGAGCAAATCTGAGCTACCACAAACATTAATTTATTCAGAAAATATCCCTTAAACACCTTCTTTGTGCCACGTACTGTGCTGGGCATTTGATAAATGGGGCAAATAACCAAGACAAGATTTTAGCTCTCAGGGCACTTAAATTAATCTGTAGCAGGCATTTGAGAATGAGTTTATCAGGTTATTTCCTGAAAGCACATTTCCGTTGTAGAAGGGGATAATAGGGAGCCCATCTAAAGGACGGCAGGGCAGTGACAGGTTGTCCCTGAATGGAAAGACAAAAGATGGAAAAGTGGTGAAGTAAGGGGCACTGAGGATAAACTTCACCTACTTCATTCATTCATTCATTCATTGCACAAATATGTTTCAAGCATCTCCGTAGAGCAGACACTGGGGGTATATCAGTGAACAAGGTCAACACAAGCCCTATCCTCAGAGAGCTTCTGTCTAGTCTGAGAGACACACAGGCACCTAGACGACAAGAGGTAAACATGGCCAGTGCTAGCCAAGGGGGACACAGGGCACTAGAGGGACGCCGTTAGGGGCACATAAAGCAGGCTGGAGGAAGGGGACGATCAGGGAAAGCTTCTTGGAAGGAGTGACATCACAGAAGTTGGGGCTGGGGGTTCAGTATTCTTGAGAGAGGGGACAGTATATGCGAAGTCTCTAAGACAAGAGGGCTGTTGTGCCCCCAGCTCCACAGTTGGGAGGGGCAGCATCGAGGTACAGTGGTGGTAAGAATACACATCATGGGTGAGTCTAAGCTGGGGGCTGGCGAACTTTTCCTGCAAAGGGCCAGAGAGTAAATACTGTAGGCTCTGTTGTCCCTGTGGTCGGTGGCAACCTCTCAGCTCTGCCATTGTAACAGGAACTAGCCATGACAATATGTAAGCAGATGGACACCCCTGTGCTTTGGTAATACTTTATTTACAAGAAACAGCAGTAGGCTGCTTTTGGCTCCATAAGCCATCGTTTTTCAACCTCTGGTCTAACCAGGACTTGGAGCCAAGTAGAGGAGACTAAGACAACTTCATCTGCTAGGGTGAGCCTCCCTAGAGAGAGGTAAAGTTTATGGCAAAAAAATACAAGGTAGGGGGCTAGGAGATTTGAACTCGGGTCTTGGTCAGGGGCCAGACTTTGGGGCACTGTCTCATTCTTCTTTGAAGAGTGGAATCAGATTATCTCTAGAGCCTCTTCTCTGAGACTCTAGAGCAGGGATCCATATCTAATCTGGGGTAGAGAAAAGCCCCAAGGAGTCTAAGGATAATATTAAGCAATCTGTGAACTTCGATAGAAAAACATTACATTTCTAGTTTCATTAATTTCCAACTGGAATGTAGTGTATATTTCACTCACAAGTGCCAGCAACAAACCACAGTCATATGGGCAGTACCTATGACTTTGTCTCCACTATAAATCACAGATATTTTCATAGCATGTTACAGTTGGAGCATATATGTTGAAATATCGTCTATAGTCATCACTTCCTTGAATTTATGGTAGCTATTAGCTCTGCAACTAGACTTTGTTATTTAATATGTTAATAGACATCTATGTCTATGTCGTAAATTGGGAGTTTTTGGAAACTTGATAACTATAGTTCAATATAATTAGATATCTTTGTAATACTATGTAATTTATTTTGCTTATTAAAAAACTGTATTCTGAGAAAGAGTCCATCGCCCCCCTCCCAAAATGGTTGCAACTCCTGTTCTAGAGCAATAAGTTATTCATTTATATCTATCATACTGGTGAAGTATTTCTTTAAAAAAAACACACACATTTCTGGGGGGAAGATGGGGCAAAATAATACCTTCTTACATAGCAGATGAAAATGAGAATTACTTCAGTCTTTTTAGAAAGTAATGTGACAGTATTTATCAGAATTGAAAAATGCATGTGTACTCTATAATCTCACTCCTGGATACTCAGCTAATACAAACAAAAACACCCACACAAAAGAAAGAAGGCATATGCACAAACATTTTTAAAAGGTCAATAGCATACAAACAAACCTGGAAACAAAGCAAATGCCTCTTGCTAAGGAGAAAGTTGGGAACTGATGCTGGTGCCACACAATGGAGTATCATACAGTCATTAAAAAGAATGACTTGGAGCTCTGTGTCCTGGTGCAGTTTCCATGCAGTATCAGTGAATAAGGAAAGGAGTACAGTTTTATTCTGTTTAACTAAAGTATACCTTGACAAAAGGAATGCTGTATATAGTTGATGTGTGTCTGTGATTACATGAGTGTGGAGAAAAGTAAGGAAAGATATATTTGGGTATTAATATGCATTACGTGGGAGAAGGTGATGTTAATGGTGAGGGTGGCTGGAGAAGGAAGAAGACAAGCAAAAAATAGAAAAGAAAGATCATACTAACAAAGAAAACAGCATGTATATAAAATTATGTTTGCAGGGGCGCCTGGGTGGCTCAGTGGGTTAAAGCCTCTGCCTTCGGCTCAGGTCATGATCTCAGGGTCCTGGGATCGAGCCCCGCATTGGGCTCTCTGCTCAGCCAGGGAGCCTGCTTCCTCCGAGCTCTCTCTCTCTGCCTGCCTCTCTGCCTACTTGTGATTTCTATCTGTTAAATAAATAAATAAAATCTTTTAAAAAATTACGTTTGCATGGTTAAAAGAGAAGTAATTCTCTCCAACCCCCCATAAAAATCTATGATATTGGGTAAATGTAGGCTGAGTTCACCTTCTCTGGTTTACTGTCAATACATCAAGTACCTTTTGAATCCCACTTTGCTCCAAACGGATGCCCAACATCTTCTGGCAGCTTTCTTGAGAATTGAGAAGATAAATCACAACACCCAAAATGGTTTTATTTTACCAATGAATATATCTATTTTGACACAAACAACTCATTCATTCATTTATTTGTAGAAAACCAGGAGTGCCAGCAACTATGCTGAACTCCAAGGATAAAAAGGAGCCAAAGGACAGGAAGGGAGGAGTATTTTATATTCTTCTCTGTTTCTGGCTTCCTCCTTTATCGTTGTTAATTAATATCAAACATGGATTTTTTTTCTCATTTCTCTACTTACTCCTTCGCTGTCTCACCAAATTCTCACAAAGATAAGATCGATGCCCAGTATATCACAAAGAGTCAACAGAGGCTGGCAGAGCAATGCACCCAAGTCCACTTGTCACACCTTTCAAGGTCAGGAGGGAGTAGCACGGCTCCGGCCAGTCGCGATCCTGCTCAATGACCTAGAAGCTCAGGAATCTGATCAGGCCACTTTGCAGAGGCCACTCTCCACCAACGGCCCATCAGTTTCTGTTCCGACAGCCAAGAACAAGAACAAAAGAAGTGAAATGCCAGCAGCCCTTGGTCTCCTTACCCGGTTCGATGACCTTTTTGTTTTTACTTCCCCAGTTCTATTCTGGGAACTGTTAACCCAGAGATAGTCTGAGTCTCTCCAACTGCTGTGCTTAACTCTTAGGAGGGGAAAAGACTCTCAGAGCTCTCTCTGCACAGAGTAGAGGATGAGAAATAATCCTAGACATGCCGGCTTCCCTATTGTAGATGGCAGCCTCTACCACCTGATAAAAATTATAATTCCTTACAGCCAGCGCCGCATGTTTCAAAGCGTTCCCTACCCCGTATAAAATTTCATGGGACACTGAAGTGCAGGCAGCATTATTAGCATGAAGCCAAGAATCTGGAGCTAGGTATAGACAAGCAACTTGCTGGAGATGAGAAGCTAGTCAGGCGGGAACTAGGAGCGATCTGCATTTTAGAGAAAATAAATTGGTGTAACTCAGCACTGCCCAACAGATAGAATGCAAGCCCCATGTGTAAGTTCACCTTTTTCCAATAGCCGCATTAAGAAAAAGAAACAGCTGGGACGGCTGGGTGGCTCAGTGGGTTAAGCTGCTGCCTTCGGCTCAGGTCATGATCCCAGGGTCCTGGGATCGAGTCCTGCATCAGGCTCTCTGCTCAACAGGGAGCCTGCTTCTCCCCTCCCCTCTCTGCTGCCTCTCTGCCTACTTGTGTTATCTCTGTCTGTCAAATAAATAAATAAAATCTTTAAAAAAAAAAAAGAAAAAGAAACAGCCGAAATGAATGGTAAGTTTTTAATGGAACCCAATAGAGTTAAAATGTTATTATTTCATCATAATTAATATTTTAAGTATGTAATGAGGGGTGCCTGGGTGGCTCAGTGGGTTAAAGCCTCTGCCTCCGGCTCAGATCATGGTCTCAGGGTCCTGGAATCAAGCCCCGCATGGGACTCCCTGCTCAGCCGAGAGCCTGCTTCCCCCTCTCTCTGCCTGCCTCTCTGCCTCCTTGTGATCTGTCAAATAAATAAATACAATCTTTAAAAAAAAATAAAAATAAAAATGTAATGAGCTAGTTTACCTTCTTCTTTTCCCTTGAGTCTTGGAAATCTAGTGTGTATTTTACGCATAGAAGATATCCGAATTTGGAGCAGTGACCACATGGGGCTGAGGATGACTGCCCCGTAGGGCTCACACACGGAGGGAAAGGGGGAATACGAGACAAGGGATGGTATTTACAAATCAAGTGAAAAGCTCTTCCAAAAGACAGTCATGGTGTCCAAATGCTTCACCAGAAAAGGAGCCGAGGACCGCCAGCATCGGCCCCCAGACGGGGACCTCCAGGCCCTGATGCCGCAGTGCATCATGGGTGAGCCAGGAAAACCACGTGGAGCCCTGGACGACAGGAGCTGGGCTGGCAGGGGTGCTGGAGAAGCAGCTCCCTGCAGGATGGAAGCAGGAGCTGACACACCAGGAGCTTAGAAGGCCTCTGTCAATAAGAAACCCGCTCCACGATCATTTTAAACCACAGTGAGCCCTGACAGGAAACTGACCTAGTAAACCAGACAAATTACCCGCTGCAGCCTGGCCTGCCTGCCTCCCACTCCATCCCCTCGTGAAACTCGATCTCTTTGCCAGCTTCAGCTCTGCTTTCTGGAGGGTCAGACAGGGAAGGCCCCAGAGAGGCCACGAGCCTCTGACAGCCCTGGAGTTCTAGGTCACAATCATGTCCTCACATCCTCACATCCTGTAGAGAGCACTCACCGGGGAGAGCACTGGAGGCTTGGGGTCAGTCCTGTTGTGATCATGAGGTGTCTGTGAGCTGACTGGTTCCCCTCTGTCACCTCTCAGCTGCCCTGTCAGAAAGTGGCCATGTTCATGCCTTCCCACCTGGGACCATGTCCATTCAGGTGCAGTTCCTCGGGTAGGGAAAGGCCATTCGCTGCCATAATCCTTAAGCTACATTTAGATAAAGTGGCCTATGGTGGTCACATTGGGATCCTTGGGACTTGGTTGGTGGCAAGGAGGCCAGAGGAGCACAGAAGAAGCCACTGGGGAACAACAGTTGGAACATGAAACTCCAAAGCCTGAGGAAGGGATCTTGTGTGCAAATAGCCCTGGGAGCTACCAGCTCACCCCAGTAGGTAAGAAACAGACTTTGGGTTTGGGGTTTATGCCATTTCTCTATCCCCTTTATAGACAGAAGCCCTGTGCTCCTACTTGACAGTTTTTTCTTTTACTCTTTTTTTTTTTTTTTTTTGGGGGGGTTGGGGGGAGGGGCAGAGGAAGAGGGGAAAATCTCAAGCAGGCTCCCCAGTGAGCACGAAGCCCCAGGCGATCCCACGACCCCAAGATCATGACCTGAGCCAAAATCGAGTCTGGCACTCCTCCAACTAAGCCACCCAGATGCCCCCCTACTTGACAGCTATAATCAGGAAACTAAACTCAGACAAATGTAGTGTCAAATCAGTCTGTTGACATAGGGCACGTGGGATTATTCAAATCTCACTAGACTAGTTAGTTAGGAGCAGACACAGCAACTCTCTGACCCCCGTTACCTACCCACAAAACAAGTCAAGACACATTCTACCCGTGATGCCATCAGAATCCACTTCCGAAGCCTTTGCGCCTTCTGCAGGCACCATGGGCTCTTCCCCACTACAGAGGCTAGTCTGTGCATTCCATGCAGGATAGTGAGGTAGCTCTGTTATGATTTTCTCCTTGAATCTTTTTTTTTTTTTCAAGATTTTATTTACGAGAGAGAGTGAGAAAGAGCACCAGAAGGAGAAGCGGGCTCTCTGCTGAGCAGGGAGCCTGACACGGGGCTTGATCTGGGGATTCCAGGATCAGGACCTGAGCCAAGGCAGACGCTTAGCTGACTGAGCCACACAGTTGCCACTCTCCTTGACTGTTCTTCAAAACAACAAGGTGCTAGAGATCCGTTCTATGGGAAGTGCAGGGTGGGAAGGACAGAGCTGAAGACCAAGGAGGCTCGTCATTGAGGGAGCTCCAGAGACTTGCTGCCCCAGGCACGAGCCCTGCCCCTTCCCCGGGCACCTGCTTTCGGAGCACCAGCATTTGGTCTCCTTTCAGTTCATTGGTGTCCCCTCAATCTGTGGAATTTCTCAAATGCTCCACATTTTCTGGCTGGTTTAACAGCCTTATGGAGGGGTTAAAATCTCAAATTTCAGCTGTCAAAGCTGTTTAAGGTCAAACAAAGCCTCAATGATCTAACCAAATCCAGGTTCCTTGCAAAGATGCAACTGAACGCCATAGTCATTTGTTTTTTGCAAGTTCCCTCTTTTCTATTGATGTTAAGAAAACTTGACACAATCCTAGAAGGCAAGTAAACATGGAATGAAAATAGAGAAATGCAATTTCTTACTAATGCCTTGCACTCTAACTCATATTCGTCATAGAAACTCAAAGCCGTTGTTCCCGGGGGAAGCTGCTCCACCAAGGCCTGCTGGAACCATGCTGGGAGAAGCGCTCAACACAGCTAACCTTTCTCTTGTGTCTTCATCTTGGTTTCTGATGCAAAACTGAGCAAATTTTCTTGAATCTCTGAGCCTCTGTATCACTACCTGTAAAACAGAGAAAGCAGCTTATTTTCTACCTAGAATCAAGAATATTGGAATAACTCCAACTGGGAGTAAAAACACCAAACTGGTAAGAAGGACTGTGATAAGATTATAGGTGACTTTTTTTTCTTTCTTTTCTGATAATTTTGAAATTTGATTGTGTTAAAGGAAATTTAACTTACTGTAAAAATTAATATAAAGTAACTTGAAATTGAACTCCAAATAAAAGCAAATTGCAGTCAATTCTTAATTATCTGTGTGCCACTGAATTCACAGAGTGTTTTGTCTATACTCAACTTTTTAAATTCAAGTGGAGCCCCCCGGTCACAATGAACCCCTCTGAGACGACCTTAATCAATCAGTCAATCAAATAATGTAAATGTATGTGTTTATTTTGAAGATTTATTTATTCATTTATTTGAGAGAGAGCACAGGAGCCCGGAGCAGGGCAGAGAGAGAGAGAGAGAATCTCAAGCAGACTCAGCAATGAGCATGGAGCCCAACATGGGACTCAGTCCCACAATGCCAGGATCATGAGCTAAGCTAAAATCAAGAGTCTGACGCTCAACTGACTGAGCCACCCGGGTGTCCGTACGTGTTTATTTTGAACTGTGAACTCAGTGTGGTGGGAAATGCTTAGGTGATCCGAAGGGCTCTGGTCCTGCCCTGAAGAAATTCACGGTGATCTCAGAAAAACAAGACCAGGAACTCCTGTCGTCTGGTACCTACTATTCAATAGGCCCTGTTGTAGGTATGTCACTTAAGGAATCTTGTTGACACCTTACATCCACCATGGGAGGCAACCATTCTTAGTATCCCCATTGTACAGATGAGGAAACTGAGCCCCAGTTACTGTAAAGGTTTATAGGATAATTATATATTATATTATTATAGGAGGCTGGTGTGCCTGATGATGTAATGAAACATGAATTAGAATAAAGAGAGGTCAGCTGATGGACATCTGTGCCATTCAATATGGTAGCCACAAGCCAACATGCCTACTGACTATCTGAGACACATCCCATGTGACTAAGGAACTGAAGCAGAATGAAATATTTCCCTGTTAAACACATCATACTGCTTAGTAGGATTTCATTTTACTTTAACCACTGAAAATTTAGCTTCCAAATTGAGATGTGTTTTAAGTATAAAATACACACCTAATTTCAAACCCTTAGTATGAAAAAGGAATGTAAATAATTATTAACTGTTAAATAATTAAATAATTATTAATGAATCGATAATGATAATTTATTATTAATTATTATGATTATTAATAATTAATAATAATTATTAATGAATTAATAATTCATCAACAATTTTAATATTGATTAAATGTTAAAATAATAATACATTAGATACATTTGGGTAAAATAAGGTATAGCAGTAAAATTTTTCAGCTATTTCTTTTTACATATTTAATGTGGCTACTAGAAAAATTTGAATTACAAACGTGGTTCTCATTATATTTCAGTGGACAGTGCTGATACAGGGTTTATAAACCTGGACATCAGTAAAGTATATGCCACAAGACTTTTTTTTTAATTAAAGATTTACTTATTTACCTGAGAGAAAGAGTGAGTGAGAGTGATTAGTGGCAGGGCGGGGAGAGGGAGAGAATCCCCAAGCAGACTCCCTGCTGAGCCTAGAACCCTACATGATCATGGGGCATGATCCCAGGACCCTGAGATCATGACCTGAGCCGAAACCGAGAGTCGGACCCTCAAAGGTGTCCCACAGACTTTTTCCCTTCCTTCCTTCCTTCCTATCTTTGTGTGTGTGTGTGTTAGCCTGAGCTAATATTCCTTAAACTAAATATTAAAACATTCCAAATGATTTTATTTGGCTGTTGTTTAGGACCATCTGTAATGGTGTTATTTGTACCTTACAGTTTGCAAAGCATTTTCACCCATGCTACATAAGCCCCTATGTCTCTCTAGTGAGAGAGGATGGGGATAATTACCCCATTTTACAGGGCAGGATATGGAGGCTAGTTAATGCCATTGCTAGAGGAGCAGGGAAGGCTTCAGTCACTTTTCAGCTGCAGTCCCATCCTTCATTGGCCAGAGACTGCCTCAAACACACACATGTCCTCACTACTTCTCACTGGAAAATCCAGAGGCCTTTGCATGCAGCAAAATTGCTCCCAAAAAAGGAGCCCTGATGGATTTCTAGAATGTTCCCTATGGACACACAGAGCAGTACATCAGCCCTTGGTATGCAAGTATATTGTTACAGCCTCTGCCCCTCAGACGGAGGCCTTCAGGATGCTTGCACATATGGGTGCTGAACCAGCTGCGTGCTCATCCCCTTGCCACACTCCAGCAGGCATTTCGGAGCTGGCTGCTTGGCTCCAACAGGCTGTTAAAGCAAGTACCTCCAGGCAGCAGGAAGCCACTGGCACGATGTGTGTCTTCTCTGCATAAATTACCTACTTACCCCAGACCCACTCAGATGAGCACCAGCTTCCTGACTCTACCTGGAGGCTCGAATTGCTTGCTCAACTCTTGGCTTCCCATGGCTCCCTCTGGAGAACCCCTTGCACAAAGGACATGTGTGACCGGGGGCAAACTGCATAACCTTTCTGAGAACTGTTGCGCCATTTTTAAAATGAAGATGATGATGATGCTTAGAGTTGATCCCTGGGGCTGAGGAGGTAAGGTGGGGCTAAAACGTAGCTTGGACTCTTATCCCCAGGCCACACACTCTTCAAGGCAGGGCCTGGCAGAAAAGGGGGTCACCATTCTCAAAACCACTCGGAGATGCCATCCGCCCACCAAGCCAGTGTCTGCAAGGCCACCCACATGGGGAGTCTTGTTCTTGTTGTGAATACTCATTGTGAGTCTTGAAGTTGAGGGGGTATTTTCTATCTTCATGGAACTTTCTCTCCTTCTCTGAGGTAATGGAGAGGAGATGACAGACAGGGTTCACATCCTGCTTCACCCCTTTCGTTTGTGTCTGTTGCCTCAGTTTCTCATTTGTAGACAGAATTGACAGTAACGGGACTCTTGTGAGAATTAATGAAGGGCTATGTGGCACAGTGACTGGTCATGGGGTGGGCCTGCGGTGATTCTGAGCCTTCTTCCTACTTTCAGAGAGAGAGGGAGGAGAGCAGCAAAGGGAGAGGGGCCTGAGCATCCCATGGATTTCCCTGACATGGCCTCCTTTCCTGAATTCTCAATTCCAACCCTACCCCCAACTGCAGACAGATGAGAGGCTTACCACTTCACATCTGTCTACTGGGGAATGCAGCCACTATCGGCCTACAGGTTCCACATCCTTTTGCCCATGGCGCCCAGCTTTCTCCTGACAGGGACGCCCCCCTCACACCCAGGTTAGCCACACTTCTTTGACTGACTGCTACATATTTGCATTTGGAAGACCAATTAGCTTATTCAGTTTAACATGAGCAAAACCAAACTGACCATCCTCCTTCCAAAATCCCTACCATCCCCTCTCCCACTCCTCTGGCCCTTGGTGACCTCATTTATTTCACTGTGGTAGGCGCAATCAAGAGAACTTCTACAAGGCCCACCACCAAACCTACTAACCTTGCTGTGACTATAATCACATCATGCCTTTATTCCTATCACCTGAATGAGCTGCCCCTGCTCCTGCCTTCAAGGCTGACCCCTCCCCTTCTTATCCCCACTCAACCAATCCCCTTTCTCTCCTTAAATGTCCCTTCTCAATGGGCCATTCCCATCCACCTACAAACTTACAAACTATAACATCTCCCCCCCCCCATTAAAAACCCTCTTGACACAACCTCACCCCATTCCTCTGCTTCCTTTTATAATGGGAGCCCTCAAAGTAAGTATTGACACTTCCTGTCCCTACTCTTCTATTTTCTCCAGAACCAACTTCTGTTGGGCTCTCTGGTCCCTATCATCCAAGCTTTTATCATCTATTGTTCTTGTCACCAGAGACCTCTGTGTTGACAAATCCAAGAGCTGCTTCCAGTCATCATATTACTCAACTGATGATTGACATTTGACATAGATAACTACTCTCTCTTGAAACAATTGTTTCACCTGGCCTCCACAATGTCCCTCTCCCTTGGATCTCTTCCTAGCTCACTGTTTACTCTTATTTAATCTCCTTTGCCAGTTCTTTACCAGCTTCCCAACCTCCAAATCTTAGAACATCTATTCCTCTTGCTTTTTCTCTTCTCACTCCTATGGTGATCCCATCCAGTCTCATGGATTTAAAGAATATCTGTACACTGACAGCTCCAAAAATTACATCTCCAGGCCGGAGTGCTTCTCCAAACTTCAGATGCATGTATACAACTGTCTACTTGATATTTTTTCTTACAAGTCTCAAATGTAATATGTCCATTTTAAGATCCAACCCTCAACCCCCAATACACACACACACACACACACACACACACACACACATCCTGCTTTTCCCTGACAGAGCTCCATATCAGTGAATGCCAAACTTACTCTTTTGGTTCCTCAGACCAGAAATCTTAGAGACAAACTTGACACCCTCTCCATCTCTCATACTTCAGAACCAAGTCACTGGTTCTACCACCAAAAAGTATCCAGAATAGGGGCACCTGGGTGGCTCAGTGGATTAAGCCTCTGCCTTCGGCTCAGGTCATGGTCTCAGGGTCCTGGGATCGAGCCCCGCATCAGGCTCTCTGCTCAGTGGGGAGACTGCTTCCCCCTCTCTCTCCACCTGCCTCTCTGCCTACTTGTGATCTCCCTCTCTCTCTGTCAAATAAGTAAAATCTTAAAATATACATATATACATATATGTGTATATATATATCCAGAATCTACTTTTCACCACTTCTGCCGTTCTCTCCTTATTCCAAGCCGCCATCCTCTCTGCACATCAGTGTAACAACTTCCAGCAAGATCCCTACCTCCCTTGTGTATTTCATTTCCACCCGGCAGCAGAATAACAGCAGTAAAATAAGTCAGATCATATCACTCACCCAAAAACAAACATCCTCTGCCCTGTTCCCTTGAAGGTCTCATGGTTGACCTCAGTCATTGCATTTTAGCCCATCCTGATATTCATCTTTTCTTCGTTCAACAGATATTTATCTTATCAGGCTTCCATCATATATTATCAATATTTTCTTTCCATACTTGCACCTGATCTAATCAGTTATGTTATAAACTCTTTGAGAGAGAAAACCAAGATCTCAAACTTGTGTGAATGGTCTCTGCAATTTTATAGGTATATGTATTTTTTTAAGATTTTATTTATTTATTTGACAGACAGAGATCACAAGCAGGCAGAGAGGCAGGCAGAGAGAGAGGAAGGGAAGCAGGCTCCCTGCTGAGCAGAGAGCTTGATTCGAGGCTCAATCCCAGGACCCTGGGATCATGACCTGAGCCAAAGGCAGAGGCTTAACCCACTGAGCCACCCAGTCACCCCAGTATATGTATATTATTGATCAAAGAGAACATGGCCTGTCTTATGCCTTTGTACTATTATACATATTGTTCCATTTGCCTAGAATGCCCTCTCTCCTCCAGCTCCTATGATGCCCATCCACCAGGCAAATTCTCACCCTTCTTTGAAAAGACAAGTGAGGCTGCTCTTGCCCTCCTTTGGATATCCTCTACCTCCAACACATTGCACTTGTCAGGCTCTCATCTTTTTCCTGTCTGTTCTGTTTGGGGACCGATTTCCCCACCTAAAACCACTGACAATAATATTTAGTGATATACTGAAGTACTTTACATTCTTCATGGGAAAATACTAATTAAATCCATGCAGGCACCATAGTTCTGGTTGTGGCAAATAAACCCATGAACTTTAAATGCATATTCTCATTATTAATATCTTACGTATCTAAGATGCATTTTCTCCTTTTTTACTCTCACAACATCCATGTGAAGTTTCTATGGGGTGTCCCCACACTGCATCAGAGCTAATGAGTCCTGCTGTTTCGTGCTCTTCTTGTTCTATGTATTGTTCCATTCACCCACAATGCCCTAAGAGTAGAAAGAGATTAAGTGAATTTATCAATAAAGCGTATTCGATACACACTGAAGGTCCCCATATTATTGCTCAAATTTGCCATTCTTTGGTTATCACAAATGATATTAAGAAACAAAGAAGAATTAAAGAGTCTTAGCATAATACAAATTCTGAAAAGTTATGAAGAGAAAGGTGATGGTGAAGATCATTTAGTAGATTGACTGGCATTTTCTAAGGAAACCACCTTGATTTGGATTTCAGCTCCAATCCTTGGGTTTCGCTCCACCCTTGGGCATGTTATTTTAAATCCCTTATTCTCAGTTTCTTTATCTAGTAACTAAAGATGATAGAGGAAACTGACAGAGAGTATTATGATGACTCAAAAAGATGATGTATGTAAAATACTTAGCATGCTGCTAGGGAAGGAGTAAATACTCTATAAGTAAATAGATATTATTTCTAAACATTATCATGTCAAAAGACACAATAGACACAAAAGACAAAAGAAATAGAAACATGCTTTCATACTCAAATTCTGGAAGTACCTTAATAGTGAACACAATATACTCCAGTGGAATCCTAGAAAATATTGTTGAACAGATGACTTACAAAGAGAAAGAGGGGATATTTTTAGATTAGCATGGGTTTGTATGACTAAGTAAAATCCACTAGTTTCATTTCCTGTTTGGAAAGGGTTGTTAGGTGAATTAATGTGATTATACAGAGGTAGTATATCTTCATTTTTTTGTAATGTTTTATACTCTCTTTGGTGATTTCTTTAGGAGAAATATAGGTAAAATGAGAATTTTGTTAGGTAAGCTAGTTAAAAATATATCAATGCCCATGATGGAGTAACTGATACCAGGCCTGCCTTCCTGTGGTAAATAACTAGAAAACAAGACACAAGCAATGAAACTATCATTTTTAGACATTAGGAAACAGGTTTGAGCGTGATCCCTGAAGAAAGAGATGCCAAGTAGGTGAGTCTTACAATAGACTAGGCATTTCATACGGAAGTATTTCCAAAGCTACAGTACAGGGAGAAGTAGCCCAAGCAACACATACTAGTCTTGCTAAACTGGGGAGGCAGAGATCAAAATTTGAGTAGGCAGAGGCAGCTGGCTTTGTAGAGAAGGAAATCTACCCTGGAAAGGAGATCCAGAAATTTGCATAGTGATCCCCTTGAGTCTTTCATTAAGTACTAAGCTTCACATGCTCAGGAAGAAATTCTATAAGGCCAGGCAAATAACAAATACTGAGAATCTGTAAACTAAACATTTCTAGAGCTCAAATGGAGCTGGGAGAGAGCCAAATTCCAACCAGCCAGCATGGACAGAGTTTGCTGAACCTTGGGGGCATTTCAGAGACTCCAGAAGGGTCGTCGTACCTTAAAACTATGGTGAAACTACCTCAAGGGTAAAAGCTATTCTAGACCCACCTTTGAAAATTATTTAAAGGCTCAAGAGGATCAGACTGACACACAAGTAACTTAGTGGCTGCCAAAACAAAATTCACCACTCTTTAAAGGAAGACAACAACAAAATCTAGACACTAAACAATGTTACAATCATAATCCCCAATACCACCTGGATACCCAACACCACCAGGCTGGATTGTAACCCGTAACCAGTAACACAAAACAAACAAAGCACCAAACAGTAAAAACAGTGACAGAATATATTAGAAAGAATGGAGGTAGTGGACAGAGGTGGGTGTTTTTTTGGGGGGTTTTAAAAAAAAATTTTTTTTTAAATTTATTTGACAGAGAGAGTAGGCAGAGAGGCAGGCAGAGAGAGAGGAGGAAGCAGGCTCCCCGCTAAGCAGAGAGACCGACGTAGGGCTCGATCCCAGGACCCTGGGATCATGACCTGAGCCAAAGGCAGAGGCTTTAACCCACTGAGCCACCCAGGCACCCTGACAGAGGTTTTTAAACAGCAAATATACAGATGTTTGAGGATTTAAAGGAAAACATAGAAATAATGAGATAAATTAAAGATAGGGAAAAGAAGCAAAATGAAATTCCCAGAGCTGAAAATTTGTATCTGAAGTGAAAAATTCACTAAATGGACTTCCTGGATAGCATATTAAACACTGGAGAAAAAGAGAATGGTGAACAAGAAATAGAAATGATCCCAATTGAAGTGAAGGAAGAAGAGGATTGAGAAAAAATGCTCATAACCAGGGATGCCTGGGTGGCTCAGTGGGTTAAGGCCTCTGCCTTCAGCTCAGGTCATGATCCCAGGGTCCTGGGATCGAGCCCCACATTGGGCTCTCTGCTCAGCAGGGAGCCTGCTTCTCCCTCTCTCTCTGCCTGCCTCTCTGCCTACTTGCGATCTCTGTCTGTCAAATAAATAAATAAATAAACTCTTTTAAAAAAAATGCTCATAACCATATAAGTAGCTTTTAAGACAATATAACGCAGTCTAACACACATGTAATCAGAGTCCCAGTGAGGACACCTCAAAGAATATTAGACAAGAGTTGAAAAATTAACAAATAAGATGAAAATTATAAATTCACAGCTCCAAACAGTCAACAAAGAGCAAGAAAAAACAAAAGTAGATACATCATAATGAAACTGCTGTAAATCAAAAGTAAAGAGGTCATTGTAAAAGCATACAGAGGAAAAAAGATACATTATATACAAAAAAACAAAGTAATGATGCCCACATTCTTCCCTCAGAAGTCATGCAAGCAAGAACCACACTTTTAAAGTCCTGAAAAGAGAACAGTCAACCCAGAATTCTCTATTTACTGAGAATATTCCTCAAAAATAGAAGCAAAATAAAGATTTTTTTTTTAATAGAGCTAGGGGCGCCTGGGTGGCTCAGTGGGTTAAAGCCTCTGCCTTCGGCTCAGGTCTTGATCCTGGGGTCCTGTGATGGAGCCCCGCATCAGGCTCTCCACTCAGCAGGGAGCCTGCTTCCTCCTCTCTCTCTCTGCCTGCCTCTCTGCCTACTTGTGATCTCTATCTGTCAAATAAATAAATAAAATCTTTAAAAAAAATAAAAATAAAAAACAGAGCTAAAAGAATTTGTCACCAGTAGACCTGCACCCCAAGAAAAAAGTTAATGAAGTTTGAGCTGAAGGAAAATGACACCAGATGGAAACTCAGATCTACACAAAGAAATGAAGAGCATTGAGATAGTAAATGTATGAATAACTATAAAATACATTTCAGGGGCGCCTGGGTGGCTCAGGGGGTTAAGCCTCTGCCTTCAGCCCAGGTCAGGGTCTCAGGGTCCTGGGATCGAGCCCCGCATCGGGCTTTCTGCTCAGCGGGGAGCCTGCTTCCTCCTCCCTCTCTCTGCCTGCCTCTCTGCCTACTCGTGATCTCTGTCAAATAAATACATTTAAAAAAAAATACATTTCAATACATTGAATTAATAAATTAAAACTTTTCCCAAATAAGCCTCAGGTAGAATAATAACTATATCACAAAAATTTTCAGAATACAGAAAAAAGGGGATATTTGCTAACTCCTTTTATAAGACAGTAATACTATGATATCAAAGCCAAATAATGAAATTACAAGAAAAGGAAATGCCAAACAAATATCCTAATGCAAAAATCTTAACAAAATATTACCAAATTAAATTCACATATAAAAATATTAATGCTTCGTGACTAAATGGGGTTCATACCAAGAATGCAGTGTTAATTTAACATTGAAACTCAACCACTGACATTCACCATAACAAAAAAATAAGAAGAAAATCATATAATTATTACATACTTTGTAGAAGTGGACAAGTTGATTCTAAAATTTATATGGAAATTCAAAGGATCTATAATATATATAACAATTTTAGATAAAGGACACAGTTGGAGGATTCATTTTATCTGATTTCAGCTTTACTATAAAGCTACACTAAACAACACGGTGTGTTATTGGCATGAGAGCAGGCATACAAGTCAGTGGAGAGCACAACTCCAGAAATAGGCCCACATATAATATGGTCAGTTGATTTTTGGTCAGTTTTGACGTTTTGGTCAGGTAATTCACAAAGCTGAATTACCAAAGTAATTGAATGGGGGAGAAAACAGTCTTTTTCTAAAATTTTCTGGAATGTTGGAGGGAAACCATAAATCTTGACTCTACTTCATACACAAAAAGTAATTCAAAATGAATCATTGAGCTGAACCTAAAATTTACAACTGCAAAACTTTTAGAAGGAAACAGGAGAAAGTCTTAAGACCTTAGGAAAGCAATGATTTCTTAGGGCAAATAAAGCATTAAAAGAAAAAAATAATAAGGCAAAGTCCATGAATATTTAATATTTCTGTTCTGTTCTCTGGAAAACAATGTTAAGAAAATAAAAGAAGAGCCACAAGCTAGGGGGGTGGAAATATATATGTTTCCTAAATCAGACACAATGTATACACACACACACATACACATGCACACACACATTTAAATTTAGACTCTATATATTTTTATTTACATATGCATATGATAGTTATAGATTTATATATGTATATTATATTTATATATATAGGAACTTTCACAAGTTGAGCACAAACAACCAGTTTAAAAATAGATACAAAGGGGGCTCTGGTCGCCTCATTTGAAGAGCATGCAACTCTTGATCTCAAGGCAGTGAGTTCAAATCCCACATTGCGTGTAGAGATTACTTGAATAAACTTTTTAAAAATAAAAATAAATAAAAATGAACACAAGAGATTTGAACAGATGCTTCACAAATAAATTTATGTGAATAGCCAAGCATGAAAAGAAGCTCAACATCATCAGTCATCATGGAAATTAGAATTAATTCCACAATGAGATATTACTACACATAGTCACAGGTGTTAGAAGTATGTAAACAACTGGAACTCTCATGCATTGCTGAAAGGAGGACAAAATGGGACCACTCTTTAGAAAACTGACAGTTTCTAATAAAGTTCAGCATATATTTACCTTATGGCTTAGTAATTCTACTGTTAGGCATTTACCAAGAGAAGTGAAAGATACACCCACACAAGGACTTGTAGAGAAATGTTTGAGACTGGATTAACTATAATAGCCCAAACTGGAATAACCCAAATGTCCACCAACAGGTGAATGAATAAAGAAATTATGATCATTCCTTAAAATTGAAAACTTCTTAGCAATAAAAAGATGAAACTAGCATTAGAGTTACCATGAGTGAATCTCAAAAACGTACTCGAGAAACACAGACAGACAAAAATAATACATTCTGTATGATTTCTTTATGCGAGATTCTAGAACAGGCAGTACCATACTAATCGTTAGTGACATAAAACAGATTTATGGTTGCCTGGGTCCAAGGAGGGTTCAAGATTGCCTGCAAAGAAGCATCATAAGCGGTAGAAATGTTCTATATCTTGATGTGGTGGCACTTACATGGGTGCATACATTTGTCAAAACTCATCAAAGTGTACACTTAAAATGGGTTTGTTTTAATGTATGTAATTTACATGTTAATTACAGGCATGTCTCAGAGATACTGTTGTTGGGTTTCAGACCACTGCAATAAAGTGGATATAGCAATAAAGTGAGTCAAATGAGTATTTTGGTTTTCCAGTGCATATAAAAGTTATGTTTACTCTCTACTGTAGTCTGTGAAGTGTGCAATAGCATTATGTCTAAACCAATGTACATACCTTAGTTTAAAAATATTTTATTGCTAAAAAATACTAACCATCCTCTGAGTTTTTAGCGAATCCCAATCATGGATCACAGGTCAACCATAACAAATACAACAATAATGAAAAAGTTTGAAATATTGCAAGAATTACCAAAATGTGACCCAGAGACACAAAGTGAGCAAATGCTGTTGGAAAAATGGTGCCAATCGATTTGTTTGATGCAGGGTTGCTACAAACCTTCTATTTGTAAAAAAAAAAAAAAAAGCAGTATATGTAAAGTGAAATAAAGAAAAGGGAAATAAAACAAGGTTTTATTTCCTATATGCCTGTATGCCTCAATAATGTTGGTCTTAAATCATCAAAGTTGATTACATAAATTGAACTGAAAGTCCAGGGCTTTCTTCTCAACCTCACTGGAGTCTACATTCTTTTAGAGCAAGAAATTATATTTATCAAGCTTATGAGTGGCACATAGTTGGGAGAGTTTCTTTTATTTATTCACCCAACACATATTCTTTAAGCACCCACTATATGTTAGACTAGAGTTAGGGCTATAACAGTGAAGAAAAAAATGAAGTCTCTATTCTTAGAGCATTGCAGTCCTCAGGTGAGGTAGACACTAATCAAATAAATGGAATGTGCAATTTTAATCTGATAGAAGGCTTACAGCCTTTCTTTGAGACCACAGAAAAAGGAAGGTGGCCGAGTCTAAAGGGGCTACCATTCAGTTGAGAGCTTAAAGACAAGTAGATAAGACTTACCTAGTTGAGGGGTGCCTTTTGCATTACCAAGTCCCAGGGTGGGAGAGAAAAGCATTTTGAAGGAACTAAGGGAAGATCAGTGTGGCAGAAGCCCTAAGAACAAGGGACAGAAGGAAGCATGAGCTGAAGCATGAAAGGCAGGGAGCCAGGTCAAAGCCATGTCCTGTGAGCAATGCAAGGGATCCTGAGCAAGAGTGATGAGGTCAGACCAGCACCTTGAGGGGCCACCATTGTTACAACAGTCCACAAAACAGGACTGGCTACTTATACCTGGGTGATGGCAGTAGGGAGGCAGAGATGTGGTTAACAGGAGGTAAACTGACCATTCTTGATGAAGGATTGGAGATGGGGGTGAAGAAGAAGGAGGGGTTCAGGATGATAACCAGACTTCTGCCTTGGTTACCTGTATGGGTAGAAACATTGTCCATTGAGGTAACAATACATAGGTGAAGAAGCAAATTGGGGGTGGGAGGAGGAGCTGAGAGGCGCACCTAGTCTCAAACACCTGAAGGACCCTAATCTGTGAAAGTCCTGACATTTGGAAGCTCTGGGCTGGAGCTGGGGTACGCCAGCCATAAGGGCAGGACAAACCATCCTAACATTTGGGAGGACGGGATCACATGAGTGGCAGTGTGAGGGCACAAGAGTAGGGGTCCAGGACAGAGCCCAGAGGCAAATCAATAATCAACGCCCAGACAGAGAACACAAGTGCCACAAAGAACAATGACAAGGAGGGCTTGACAGATGGAGAAAAATATTATACCTCGGAAGCCAAGGAGGGGTAGAGAGCACCTGAAGGAGGGTGCAGTTGGGGATGGCATCCCTTCTAACTCAAGGTTCCAGACCCATGCATAAGGCCAGTGGGAAGTGGCGATAAGAATGTCTATGATTGAGTACCTACGGAACATTCTAGATGCCGTTCTAAGTACTTTACCCGGGAATCATCCAATCTGATGCTCTGACAGCAGCAATGGGGAAGACAGGGGAAGCTCTGCTCTAGATCACCCTGCCAAAGCCAGAACTAACTCAAGACACCTGACTCCCATTCCAGTGCTCCTTCCTCTATTGCCTTTTTGCTGGCCCAGTCTGCCAAGTCATCTATTTCTCCAAAACTGCCCTTCGGGCTAGGGGACCCAAAGAGTCCTCACCATGGAATGTGGTATGCTCCAACAATTTCAGACTTCGGACTTCTAGGTCTCCCTCCTGGCCCACCCTGAAGCCAGCTGACTCTCAGCCAGAGGAGGAGGCAGCTGCCAAGCAGGCCTCCAGGGAAATAGTATATATTTCTGCAGCTGCCCCTGACACCCCCACCCTTTATTATTTCTCGATTATTATTGCACAGTTGGTCACAGGACTTCTGCAGGAGTTAGGATCCATGCAACTCGTGGAGGGCTGGATGAGGGGAGCGTGTGTAGCTCAGCCCCCTGCCATTCTCTCCCCTCCCTTGCCAGCGCATCTCTCAGGTTGGCACGGTGCTCTTTCCTTCCCCGGCCTTATACAGTCATGCGGTTTCACAAGTACCAGTGGAGGCAGGCTGTGTGCCAGCACCTCTAAGCACTCTGCTGCCAAGGCGACGGCTGAGACGAGCGGCAAGCTCTGCGCTGGAGACAGACACCAAATATATCTATTTTCTGCTTCTCCAGCAAGGCACCCAAGACGGCCTCCAGAGCCCTGGGTCCCTTCCATCGTGCCACAGACTCTCTGCAGATGCGTTCCAGGAGCCCAGGATACCAGAGTGCGGGGGCCTCAGTGCCTAGGACTGCGGGAGTGGGGGTGGGGTGGGGGCGCGGTACTGAGCTGGCTGTGCATGGTGCACGTGGGTGCGAGCAGGTGCTAACCACCGCCCTCTCCCTCTCGGGCCACGCGCAAGGCTGCAGCTCTTTGTGTTGGCATCTCTCCGCTCCCTGTCTGCACTAGACCTGGTGGGGTGGGGGAAGCCGGAAGCAAGCGGCAAATCAACGTCTGGGTCTTGAAAAATGCCTAGAAGGGTGGACATTTTCATTAGAAAGCCTTGCACATTTGGAGAGAACAAGCCTGTGTGCTCAGAGGCCTTCCCCTTCCCGGCCCCCCTCCTCCGTAGTCCCCCACCCCCAACGCCCCACTCCCCATCACCTCACCTCCCCGCTCCTGATTTCTCTCCCAACCTCCTTCCTCCCTGGTCATCTGGATCTCGTTGTTCTTCCATTTTCCCAGCTGCCTGTCTGCATTTGCAGCCCTGCACGTGCACAGACACACACGTGCTCACGGCACTCCCACCCCGGAGCCCCTTACTGCGACAACCCCACACCTTTCGCAGATTCATAAGGCAGTTCCTTCCCTGGCTCCAAGACTCCCTGAACAGAATGAGCCTTTTATTCCAAAGTCGGAATAGAAAGAGCCTTGGGTCTAGTTAACTGTAGCAAGAGAAGTCACCAGGAAGGGCTGTATTTTGGTACGGGAGAGTGGGTGGGCAGCTTCTGCGGTTTGGGATATTTTAGTCATTTCCCAAAGAATATACTATATGAACAATCTATTTCTCCACTCCAAGGGCTTCCCTGCAAGAGGACTGTTACAAGGAATGTTCCGGGAACACAACTAATGAAATGTTTTCCCCTCACTTCACCTGAAGGCCTTTCACCATATTTAATTACTGTTCATTTTATATTTTACATATGAGCCTGTGTGCTGGGGGAAAAACAAACATAGGCACAAATCTAGGACATTGTCACTTTAAGAAGCTAGACTAAAACACCTTAAATGAACTCTGTAGCAGACAGATGAAAAAAAAAAGAAAGAAAGAAAGAAAGAAAAAAAGAAAGGCCCTTCTCTGGCCCTTGCTGCTTTTGCCATTATTCATGATGTAATTTTTCAGGTGTTAGTTTGGCAGAGAGAGATTGGAACAGGGCTTGTTGCTAGGACATGAATGGAGAAGAGGAATCCCATTGGTTGTCTGGGACTTCACAGGAACCAATGGGAATGAAGAGGATGGAGGGCTGGAGGTGGGGGGAGCCACCCCAAAAAAAAAAAAAAAGACTCTGGCTGGACTATTATTGTGTTGGCTATGTTAAAGAGGGGTACTGTAAATTTATGGGGGGTTTTTTGGTCTATTTTTTTTAAGCTGTAGGTGGGTAGTGTTGTCCGATGGACTAGTGCTGAAGGATGAGCAATTAACAGGCAGCTTTGTTCACACTGTCCTGGGTTTCACTAATAGCTCACTGTCATGGGCAGTCTGGAGCAGTATGCAAACGAGGCTGGGCACATTTCACACCCTCACCCTGCTGCTGCCACACACCATTCCGGGAACATAATTATGCTGGAGCTGCAGGGTGGGGGAGGCTTTGATTCCTCCTCCAGCCCTGATCACAATTAGGTGAACCCCAAACAACCTTTTGCAATGTAAGTGAAAGGGCTCTGTGTGCGTAAACCAGGGGCTCAGCATGTTCCCAGCCCAAGGCATCAGAGCCGCCTCCCAGCACACTGCCCTGGTATCTCAGTAGGTCACGGCAAGACCTGGCCCAACAAAACCTCCAGTGCTGATAACAACCATGTGTGAGCGCAGTGTGGCAAAGAATGTCACCCCCAGGTTTCCAGACCAGGGCTATAAAACGTTCACCCACTTAAGCCGTTTGAGCCTCAGCCTCCAGGCTAGGAAAGTAAGCAGTTTTGTGTGCCACTCATGCTCAGCTGCTTGATTCTAGAAAGTTCCTTGCAAACGTAGGCTGGAAGAGAAGCTTTGATCCCTGCAGGGTCCCCTCTTTCCCTCCACTGACTGTGTACACTTGACAATCATCCACTTCCCTTGCCATGTTCCATAGTCTGGGTTCCGGCTGTAACCCACACCTTTTCATTAATAAATGTGCAGGGTTTGGCCTGGGTGACTTGAAACACACATGCAATAAATGGACTTCTTATTGGGTTATAGACCTGGCCAGTTTATTTACACCCTGAAGGGGGCTCAACCTCTACCAGATTCCTACTTCAGAGATTCTGTGGCTGGAATCCAGCAACATAAAAGGATTTCTCCTTGTAATCAGAGCACTTCCTAAGACCACAGGCAGTTTCAACCAATTAACATCTCTGATTGCAGTAGAAGATTTTAGGAGACTCAGAAGGACCAAGAGGGTTTTCGACCACAAGCCTTTATTGGATCCATGGCAAGAATTGATCTGATTATCAATTTCTTTCTTAGCGATTTCTGTGACTTCTGAGATTGTTGAAGATTTGGGGGGACAGAGGGTGGGGCATGGACAGAAAATGAGAGGAGATATAAAGGGAGTTTTTTGTGTTTTTTTTTAACCACTCTTTCTTTTTATTTCAGCCAAACAAATGCCAGGCTCCGCCCACGTCCACCACTTGGCACTGATAGAAAACACAACTCCAAGTGCAGACCCTAATTGCACCCTTCAGGTGACAGCGTGTGCATGCTTCAGTTCAAAGCCAGAGTCGGGGTTGAGTAAATCTGATTTCAGACAGTCAGCATTTCAGAGTAAAAGTATTCAACCTTGAGCCCCAAACAGGAGGCCTCCTTGCAGCCTTTTCCCAGGAATCCTGAGAGATGTACTTCAGACAAGGTCTCCACTCAAACCTCACTTTGTTCTGAGTTCTCATAAAACCTCAGACTGCTTACAAAGCTGCCCAGCCTGAACTAAGCAGAGGCTCCAGAGACTAGTGCTAGGGAGTGTAGAGAGCATGGTAATGATGTTGCAGGCAGCCAGCCCACACTGGGGACTGGCCACTAACGGGGACAGACTGGTCCCAGGAAAGACGACGGGAAGTTACACGGTGCCTTCTCTCCCTCTATCTTAATATATGCACCAATTAGGGGCTCTTTTACATATATTGTGGAAATGGATAAAAATCATAAGCTGTGCTTTTCATGAGGAAAACAGAGAGAGAGAAAGAAAGAGAGAGAGAGAATGATGGATTCGATTGAACAATCAATATTACAGTTCTGTCATTGAAGCAATACGGATTGTATTCGAGGACAGACTCTAAATTTCAACCTCTAAATATGCAACTTATGTATTATTAACTCTATATAAAAGCATTCTCACTCCTTGGTGCAGAGATCTAACCAAGACCCCCAAAGTTAAGTGACCTGCTTAGTGACACCCAGTCAGCCTCGGTTGGGAGCCAGGAGGGGACAGCCCCCACTCTGGTCCAGAAAGGACTCTCTCCACCCACAAACAAACTTCAGAAATGAGCATATTTTCATTGCCACTGCGTGAACTATAGCTAAGTATGTTTTCCTGCAAGGGAAGCAAATTATATTGATTGTACAATAAAAGCTATTGTCATTCCCAGTGTATTCATCATGACTCAGAAAGATGCAAAAATATTGACTCGCTCTAAATAGCATTTTACTTTTGTCTCCAGACAGCAGTTTTTAAGGCACAGAATGACCAGAGCTAGTTTGGTTAACCGGTCAGGCAGGGAAGAGGACGAAAGAGACAGGAGCTTGGGAGATAGCCTCACCCACCATTTGAGAACAACAGACCACTCTGAGGGGAGAGAACGCACATCTCAGACCTCACAAAAGGGTTAACCTGTGTGCTTCCATGTATGATTTTTTAAATTTCTTAAAACTCCCAACAGTACCTACAGCAACAAGAAAACAAGGAAGCCCACTGACATCTCTGAAAAGAAGGTGATTAATTAAAGTAATTAGGCTGCACTGAATTATTAAAATGCAGAGTCTTCTGCAGGGACGATCAAAAAAGGCAGAACATTTTTGCAGTTCAAAAATTAAAACCATATTCCGGTTCATTAGTTGAGACGGGAACTCACACGTTTTTGCCTCCAATCTTATTCACAGATGCGTAAGTGTCTAATATTTCACACCTCTGTAATGGCTCTTGTAAAAATTAAAAAAAAAAAAGAAAAAAAACCCACAACAACCTGACTTCAATTATTTTATTGCTTGTCGTGCAGAGATCTTTCAGAAGAATGACAAGGAGCCTTTCGGGTTGACTTTGAAAACACCCCGAAGCTTTGAAATGCCAGGTGTGTTGGGGCCTGTGACTAGAGTCAGACTTGGGACAGCGAAGGGCAAAGAGGCTGCTCTTCACACATTCTGCGGCTGTGTCTTCAAAGCCGTTGGTGTCGCTTCCTTCCTACTAAATGGAACTCCTTGGCCTGACTTTAAAATTTCTCCCCTTTGGTCCCCGCCCCGGAGCCAGTCAGGCAAATTCAGTCTTCTCCCACATCCCCAGTCAGCTGTCCCCAACCTGGAATGGCCTTCATGCCTCTCCAATGGCCCCTGGCCCCCCACCCTGCTCACCTCTCAGAACTCAGCTTTGGGTGCCTTCTCTACCAAGCCCTCCACCTTCTTCTCCCCAAGCCCTACACTGGGGCCCCAGGACGTTTGTGATTTATTTCATCGGAACCTGATTACATCACTTCCCTGCTTGAAATCTTTCAACTGCCACTCCTGCCTCTATTCTCCTGTGCTCATTGCCCTCTAGAATCTGGCCCTGGCTTGTTTCTCCACCCAGGGGTCCACGGTCCCCACTCTAGAGCCACGCAGCCCCGCTGAGCCCCTCTGCAGTACACGCTGCGGCTTTGGCCAATTACTTCCCTTCTTTGAGCCTCACTTGCGGCCCAGGATTGTCGAGATGATTGCGAGTGTGGATGTATGCAAAGCACTTAGGACTGTGCCTGCCTTATACTCCGGGCTCCAGTAAGTGTTTCGTATCACGGTTCTGCTAGACACCTAGCTGCACCTTCAACCTGGAAGGATAAACCAGGAAGCACATGGGAGTCCTCCCCCTCTCCAAGAACCTGCAGTGGGAATCTGAGGAGCCAGGTTCAAGTCCCAGATCCAGCTCCTGGGTAAATCATCATTTCTATGTCTCAGTGGCCATTTACAAAAAGGGCATTGTCGTTAATATTATTTTTCCTCATCACAGATCCTGCCCTCCAGCAAACTCCTCCTGACTCTTCGCTTCGCTTTTCCAAGAAACACCCTTTGTTTGTGAAGTCAAGTAAACCTACCAGTCCCCAGGGCACTATGCTAATGCCATGTCCTCCAAAATCCTGTCCTAGATTCAGCCCGGAAAGCTATCCTGTCCCTAAACTTTGTCAGCATTTCACCTACACCTTCCTGGTGCTGCGGGGTACCATCTGCTTTGTATCACGGTTCTGCTCAGGGATTGGGGGTAGGGGCTGTATCTACATTCTACAGCCACGCCCCACTTACAGCAGAAGCTGCTGGTGTCCATCAGATATTCCATGTGTCCTCTATTTTCCAAATTCCCTTGAAAGACCTTAGGGTCATATGACTAGTTCAGGTCAACAAATTATAAGAGGAGTGGGAGATGTCACTTCTGGGCTGAGGGATAAAAGCCAATGTGCTTACCCATCCTTCTCTTCCTTCCTTTAGAACGCTCACTGGTCACATATCCCCAGAAGGTGCAACTACAAAATGGAAAGCTTCCATCAGGGGCCCCTGAATGCCTATGTGGGACAGGCAACTCCCAGCCACCGTTGTTGGATGTGTTGCCTGAGCAAGAAATAAACCTGTGTTGTGTTAAAACTCTGGCATTTCGGGACTATTGTCACTTGAGGACAGCCTAGCTTATCCTGACTGTTACACCAACCCCTCCTTTCAACCCTCGATTCAGGAGACTTCGTACCTAGGAGATACTCAATATTCAAATGCTGCATGAACAATATACAGAATTCTTCTCTTTTATAAATGTGTCTCACAGTTGGATATTGTTCAATCCAACTTCAAGCCTTGTGTTTTGGCTCCTTACCTCGAATGCACACTCTTTGTGGGTTGTCTCTGTCGGCCAAAGACCTGGCATGGTGCTCGGCCTGTGCTTAGAAGACCTGGTGGTTAATGAAGGGCCAGCCTCAGTTTACCAGGTCACCAGCATGCATGCCATCAGAGACCACAGTTTGGCAGTACAAGCTCCAAGGATGGCTGGTTGCTCAGCAGGTCCTTCTGACTCTGTGACTGGCCAGGCCCCGGGGAGATGATGGCTGAGAGGTGCGGCGGCTGTCCCAGCTGTGGAGACATTGGACAAAAGAGATGAGCTCAAGCTGGTTTTCAATGTTTTTCAACCCATACCTCATTAGTCAAGCTTTTGTTAGGGCTTTTGTTAAGTGGTTTATAATATAAGCATTCCATTTCTAAACATGAATGTATAATGACTATGTTTCTGTTTTAAAAAAAAAAGTATCCCTTTTTCCTTCCTTTGCCCACTCTGAAGATTCTTACATGTACCAGATGGGTAGACACCTAGCTGGGCCCCCCGTCATAGTGCCATTTTCTGCCACCTTCAACCTGGAAGGATAAACCAGGAAGCACATGGGAGTCCTCCCTCTCTCCAAGAACCTGTGGTGGGAATCTGAGGAGCCAGGTTCAAGTCCCAGATCCACCTCCTGGGTAAATCATCATTTCTGTGTCTCAGTTGCTATTTGCAAAAAGGGGAGGGAAAAAGACTCCTCTCTCTTTCCTTCTCCTTTGGGTTAGGAAGAGATGCAATGGGAAAATGCATTTTCTTTCTGGTTTCTTAATAAGGACTCCTATTCTCCAGCACATTCACACAAATGTGCTGGGAAAAAAAAAAAAAACTACCTTTCTGAGCTGTCACACATATCTAGATAGAGTCTACGTTCTTGCTGCAACACTCTAGGCATCATGCTTCCCCCTTCACTGTCAGGGTCACAGGTTTTCACACATAGGGAAAGACTAGCACACCCATAGCACAGAAGCAGCTCAGTTCAGAAGGATGAGGGTAAACTTTGGGGTTTGATTGATCAGGGTTTAGGAAAAAGCCTTAGTTAAGAGGAGGTAAATTGGGTCAACTCAGCTGGGGGAAGCTCTCCACTCTGGGGTCACGCCATAAAACCAAGATGCCATAAACCCGTTAGCCACCTCTCCCACTTGAGAAAGGGGGGATAAAAGAAAGCTAAACTTCTTTAGAGAGAAGATAGCTCACGAACAGACATCCTTGGGCTGAGATAAGCTATCCAGGATCCTTTCCAGGATATGAAAACACTGTACAGTGTCCCGCATTCAGGTCATTACCCTCATCCCAACTTGGAGAGACCATGTATGGTAAATTATGGCACCAGGCCCAAGCATCTCTCAACTGCCCTCTCCATTGTTTTTATCTTGTGCCAGGTACTCTCAGAGCCTCTAACTGTCCATGTGTCCTATGGGGCATTGCCCCTGCGTGGACAAAGCTTGCCAAGAGCTTTCAGAGCCTCAAGGATGGCAGGTTGCTCCGAACTCCTCCACGGGCAGGTTGAGGACATCTCAGAGCAGAAGGGCTGGTTGAAGGTGACTGAAGGAACTCTCAGCCAGGAAAGATGGGTTCATCGGGGTCACTGCTTAAAATGCAGTGGAGAAGCAAAGCTGGTCTCTCCAGCCAGGTGGGAGCCAAGGCTGGTAATTAAGAGGTAAGTGACACTGGAGCCAGTGGGCTGAGAATTAGAGAAGCAGATGGTGGAGGTGGAAGCAAGGTTGCTTTCCCAGCCAAGTGCCCTTGTGCACAAATGACATTGTTGGTTAAGTGTCCTACCAAGGCTCCAGCTCTCTGACACGGCAGCGCCGGCATCCTCCCTCCTGCAGTAGAGACGTGGCATACTATACCCACTCCTACCCGTCCACTAAGCCTGTGAGACACAATGTCACTCTCAGCCCTTGAGTTTATTCTCCTGTGTGGCCTTTGAAATGTTTCTTTCTTCCATTCATCATGTAATGAGCCAGTGCCACAGATGTGTCCAGCTCTGTGCTCTACCCTGCTGATTCTAAAATAATTAAGACATGATCACTGCCCTCAAGAAGTTAGTCTAGTCAGAGGGACAGACAAGTGAATAAGTACCTTAAGGTGAGAGAGTTTCTGAGAAAGAAACTTCTCTGAACACCATCTGCACGGAGCCTAATAGATATCTCAAGTCCACTCCCTATCCATCTATTAATCTCCCTCACCAAACCATCACTCCCTAGGTACATGGCAGGACACCCACCCAATTGCTCAAATAGAAAACTCAACAGTGCTTTTGCTTCTGTCCCTCTTCTCCTGTTCTACATTCAGTCCCTCCATAAATCCAGGATCATATCCAGAATGTGCTTCTTGCCACCTCTTCCACTCTAACTTTCTCAGTGGTTGTGGACCCCATCCCCAGGATATTCACATGTACAACCTTTCCCCACATAATTCCAGAAGCTTCACAGGGAGAGGCAGTTGTCAATAGATTTCAGGTTAAGAACCCAGGTCATTGGCTGTTATGAGTGAGTGTTTTTTTTTTTTTATCTGTTTAACAGTGTTAGATGTTAAGCTACTTAGGGACAGGAATCCTTCATGTGATTATCTCAGTAGGACACCTGGAACAGTGCCTCATACTGCTAATCCTTTTATTAAATCTTCCTGACTATAATATAGAGGACAAAATAAACCATTCATCCAATAAATATTTATTGAGCACATATCATGTGCAGTGCCCTGTGCTGGTTGTCATGGGAATACAAAGATTTAGATAAAACATACAGAGAAAGTGAATCAATACCACAGTGAAGGGGATGGACAGAAAGGAAAAGCCCGTTGGAGCTTTAGTGTCCAGCATCAGCAAAGATGCAGAGGTGAAATGGGGCAAGATAGGTTTCCTGAAAAGTAAGGCCACCCAACCTGCCTAGAGCACAGGGGTTGTCCAGGAGCAATCCATGGGGAGGATTGGTTGGGAGGTGAAAAGTGGTAGAAACAATGCTCAAGCAATACATTTATATGACTAAGTTGGCAGGAAGGATAATTTGGCAATCTTCAAAAACCTATTAAATCATTGAAGGGTGCCAGGCAGGCTTGTTTATTGCCCCATTTTTGTGGGGCACTGGAGCAGTGGGGTATTCCAGAAGGCACTGGATGTTAGGGTACTTGTAGGGGATACTAGGCATTGGGGTATTCATGGAGGGTACTGGAGCATTAGGGTACTTACAGAGGATACTGGGGCCTCAGGGTCCTGACAGAAGGCACTGGAACATTGAGTTTTTAGTCATGTCCTGTGTGGAAGTGTTTCACAGGTGTGTGTCATGGCCTTCTAGCATGACTCTAAGCTCTTTAAGGGCAACAATAACCATAAGGACTGTCATTGCTGAAGTAGTCAAGAGCATAATTATCTTACTTAATCATCATTTATCATTAACATCATTATCTTACTTAATCCTTAAAACTTCCCACTTCAGGAGCTGTTATTCTTTCTACAAACATCAAGTAAGTGATGCAATCAGTATGTGAGGATGGAGCTGTGCCCCTTATGACCAGCAATGAGTGTCGTGCTTAGACACCTAGCAGATATTTAACAAATCCAACCCAAATTGGTGGGTGAATCGATGGCAGAATTAGTAGTGGGAAGAAGGGGCTCTTGGGAAGCCTCTTCATTACAACGCAAAATACAGAAACTTCTAGTGTCACCATAACTCAAGAAAAAGCCCCTGCAGGGAGGACCAAGATGGCAGAGGAGTAGAAGTAGAAGACCTAGATTTTGTCTGGTCCCAGGAGTTCAGCTAGATAGTTATCAAACCATTCTAAACACCTACAAACCCAACAGGAGATCAAAGAGAAGAAGAGCAGTAATTCTAGGAACAGAAAATCGACCCCTTTCTAGAAGGTAAGACCTGCAGAGAAGTGAATCCCATGTAACGGGAAGATAGATCACAGGGAGAGGGCCGGCTCCCGGCAAGCAGTAGAGCAGCGGTGCACAAAATTGGAACTTTTAGAACTCTGCCCCTATGAGGGACGTCACTCCAGGAGCTAAGTGCGGGTGGAGCCCTTGAGGGAACCGTGTGGTCTCAGGACCCGCGGGGTCACAGAAAGAACAGGGTATCTGAGTGCAGCAGAGCTCCCAGGTATTGGAGTGGGCAAGCCAGCTACAGAGACGGAGCTGAGGAGGGGCTCTCAGCTTGGGGTTACCTTAACCTGTAATCTGGGGTGCAGTTGAGACACTGCTCTTTGAGCAGGGACCCCACAAGTGGCAGATCCTGGGAGACTCACCTTCCTCCCCGGGGAGGAGGGGTGCTGGAGTGCGTGGCCAGAATCTGCTGGGTTTGGAGACTCCAAATGGGGCCAGCACCAGAGATAGAAATGCTCAGTCACAGGCCAGGTAAACTCGGAGTGTGGCCAGAGACCAGGGAGACGGGAGGGATTGACTGCTTCTCTCCGAGGGCACACTGAGGAGTGGGACCCAAAGCTCTCGGCTCCTGTGGGCAGAGACTGGGAGGCCGCCATCTTCATTCCCGTCCTCCAAAGCAGTACGGAAAGCATTCAGGGAACAAAAGCTCCCGAGTGTGAACTGAGCAGATCGCTTAGCCTGGCCCAGGCCTGCTAAGGGTGATGCAATTCCATCTTGGGCAAAGACATTTGAGAATCACTACTAATAGGCCCCTCTCCCAGAAGATCAACAAGAACATCCAGCCAAGACCAAGTTTACTGATTAATGAGAACTGCACTAGGGAAAAGTAACACTTAGAATTCATGGCTTTTTCTCCATGATTCTTTAGTCTTTCAAAGTTAATTTTTTTTAACTTTTTTTCCTATTCTATTTTTTAATTTTTCCTCTTTCCTATATTAACCTTTCTTAAACTACTTACTTCATCTTATCAGTACCTTTTTTAAAAATCTTTTTAAATTTTCATTGTTATAGTCATATTTTATCCCTTCATTGTATTTAAACTTATTTTTTGAGTACATATAAGTTTTTCTTTTTTTTAAATTTTGGGATACAGTTTCTTCTAACAAATCAAAATATACCCTAAATCTAGCACATGACTTTGTTCTAGTCTCCAGCCTGACCACAAGCCAGCAAATTAGACAATCTGGAAGAAATGAAGCATCCTTAGAGATATGTAAAATACCAAAACTGAACCAGGAAGAAATAGAAAACCTGAACAGACCCATAGCCAGTAAGGAGATGGAAGCAGTCATCAAAAGTCTCCCAACAAACAAGAGCCCAGGATCAGACAGCTTCCCAGGGGAATTCTACCAAACATTTAAAGAAGAATTAATACCTATTCTCCTGAAACTTTCCCAAAAAAATACAAATGGAAGGAAAACTTCCAAACTCATTTTATGAGGTCAGCATCATGTTGACCCCCAAACCAGACAAAGACACCACCTAAAAGTAGAATTATAGACCAATATCCCTGATGAACAGGGATGCAAAAATTCTCACCAAAATACTAGCCAATAGGATACAATAGTACATTAAGAGGATTATTCACCACAACCAAGTGGGATTTATTCCTAGGCTACAAATCAACATCCACAAATCAATCAATGTGATACAATACATTAATAAAAGAAAGAACAAGAACCATATGATACTCTCAATAGATGCTGAAAAAGCATTTGACAAAGTACAGCATCCCTTCCTGATCAAAACTCTTCAAAGTGTAGGGATAGAGGGCACATACCCCAATATTATCAAAGCCATCTATGAAAAACCCACAGCAAAAAAAAAAAAGAAAAAGGAAAAAAAAACCCACAGCAAACATCATTCTCAATAGGGAAAAACTGAGAGGTTTTCCCCTAAGGTCAGGAACATGGCAAGGATGTTCACCATCACCACTGCTATTCAACATAGTACTAGAAATCCTAGCCTCAGCGATCAGAAAACAAAAAGAAGTAAAAGGTATCTGAATCAGCAAAGAAGAAGTCAAACTCTTACTCTTTGCAGATTATATGATACTTTATGTGGAAAACCCAAAAGACTCCACTCCAAAACTGCTAGAACTCATACAGGAATTCAGTAAAGTGTCAGGATATAAAATCAATGTACAGAAATCAGTTGCATTTCTATACACCAATAGCAAGACAGAAGAAAGAGAAATTAAGGAGTCGATCCCATTTACAATTGCACCCCAAAACTTAAGATACCTAGAAATAAACCTAACCAAAGAGGCAAAGAATCTACTCAGAAAACTATAAAGTACCCATGAAAGAAACTGAGGAAGACACAAAGAAATGGAAAAACATTTCATGCTTTGGAAGAACAAATATTGTGAAATATGTCTATGCTACTTAAAGCTATCTACACATTTAATGCAATCCCTATCAAAATACCATCATTTTTTTTCAAAGAAATGGAACAAATAATCCTAAAATTTGTATAGAACCAGAAAGACCCCGAATAGCCAGAGGAATGTTGAAAAAGAAAACCAAAGTTGGAAGCATCACAATTCTGGACTTCAAGATATATTACAAAGCTATAATCATCAAGACAGTATGGTACTGGCACAAAAATGGACACACAGAGAAGTAGCACAGAATAGAGATCCCAGAAATGGACCCTCGACTCTATGGTCAACTGATCTTCAACAAAGCAAGAAAGAACGCCCAATAGATAAAAGACAATCTCTTCATATATATATATATATATATATATATATATATATATATAT
>RCUC01166196.1:0-51905 GCA_003697995.1 Taxidea taxus jeffersonii
AAGAGGAGAAGTGGGGCTCAGTCAGTTAAGCATTCGACTCTTCATCTCAGCTCGGGTCTTGATCTCAGGGTCGTGAGTTCCATGTTGGGCAGAGTCTACTTAAAAAAAGAATTGTTGGGGCTCTGGGCTGGCTCAGCTGGTAGAGCATGTGACTCTTGATCTTGGGTTGTGAGTCCAAGCCCCATCTTAGGAGTAGAGATTACTTAAAAATAAAATCTTAAAAAAAATAAAATAAATGAAAAAAGAAAAATCAGGGCTGCCATTTATACATCTAGGCAGTTGTGCCACACACAAAGAAATCTGGTCTGAGTGTCAAAGCGTCCTTAAATCTAGCCTGTGTTCTGCCCTCCCAGCCTGGTGCCCAGGAATGGGCTGCATCCTTCTGGAGGGGGGCACCTTTTTCTAATTCTCATGAAAGGACCTTATGGGTTAGTGGTATATCTGAAACACTGGCCTTCCAGGGTTGTTATGATTTTAAAGAGTAATATACACTACACCATATGACAATGGGAGCACATCACAGATCTTCTCTAAATATAGCTATGGTGGTTGTTTAATTTAAAAAATCTATTCATTTGATAGATTACAATATAAGTTAGAGATAAGTCATCATCATTCAAAATCAGAGATAACTGATAAACATTTGGAAAGACTGTTGTTAATTTCTGTTAACTGTACACACCTATGTGGATCTTTTGGGCCTTCTATACACATTCAAGGTTTTTTGTTTTTGTTTTAAGATTTATTTATTTATTTATTTGAGAGAGAGAGAGTGGGGGGAGGGGAGGAGGGGCAGATGGAAAGAGAATCTTAAGCAGACTTTGGGCTGTGTGTAGCCTCATGCAGAACCCTGAGATCACAACCTGAGCTGAAACCAAGAATCAGACACTCACCAACTGCGCCATCCAGGCATCCCTACATCCAATGTTTTAAAACAATAATAAATTGAGGACAAAGCAGAGTGAACATGTACTCTGTTACAAAGAATCTCCCTGATCCAGAAGATAATGGAAATTGTCATTAAACTTGGATTTAATAAAGAATAAATGCTATCAGACAAACCTGATGAATTGTTTAGATAATTATAAAGTGGTACAGGAAACCACACATTATATACAGTCACCTGGATATAAGAACAGCGTGCTCATAGGTAGCATGTCATGAAACATTGGCCAAAAACAAAAAGGTAAAATAAAATAATGGCCATCGAGCTGTGCAGACAGTCTAGAGAAATTCCACAGATGTCTGAGTAAGGTCCCCTCTTCTGTTTATTCATCTGTATTAATGATCTTTAGAAAGCAGTAAACAGTATGTAATAAAATCTGCAGATACAGCAAGCTGGGGAACATTGCAAAACATCAGCAAGGACAAAGAAATAATACAGATGGTCTGAGAGAAGTTACAGATCTTGGGATCAAATAGCAAAATGAGAGTGAAGTTGGGAGAAGGCCAGCTAGGGGAAAATGAATGAAAACACAGACAGTCACAGGGGAAAAATGTGGAAAAGAGGTCTTCTGAGAAGGACCCATTGGAAAAGAGCTGAAGCTAGACAGCAGTCACCATCCAGGTGAGTTTGTGCTCCAAAATGGCAGCCCAAGTGGAAGAATTACTTTGAACTACAGATGGAAAGACATCACAGTAAAAAGAGCTGCAAGGATTTCTCTCTACTAAATTCTCAAGTGGCTGCACCTGGAATACTACTCTTGGTTTAGGGGAATCTCTACCAAAAAGTCTGGAACAAATTGGAAGTATAAGAACAGAGATATAAGTAACAGGAAGCCTCTTAAAACAGATTAGAAGAGCAAAGTATGGATGACTTGGCTAAAGGACACAGAGGAAAGTCTGGTGACAGTCTATAAACTCTGGAAATAAAAGGGGAAACTATGATGGTAAAAGTCAAACCAGCAGAGGAAAAAGAACATACTGAGTTAAAGAGCCTGACTCCTAGGAAAGAAATGCCAAGTACATCAACTATGGAAACAGTATCATGAACTGTTCTGGGGAATCCGCAGGATCAAGTTCAGCTATTACTCAGAGTTAAGAAGCTTAGAATGATAAAGAGCATTTACTCTAAGGCAAAAAGGACCTCAGAGAATTTTATCAAATCCATCTCTATGTCTCTAGACAGGAATACATCTAAATCATTCCTGATAAATTATAATGCATACTACTTCCAAAGAATTCAAGATAAGGAGTATATTGGAAGAGAACTGGGCAATAGAGAGGTTTTGATAACTTAACTTTCTGCTTGACACATCAGAAAACCTAGTTGTTTTGACACCATATCATTTTGTGACTCCAAACAATTCGATTAAACACCACACACATCTGTTTCTCAATGGGAAGAATAAGAGTTAACTACGTAACTACTCACCACTCAGAAAAACTAACTTAAAAAGGATTAAAGACTTAAACAGAGACCTGAGATCATAAACTCTCAGAAGAAAACATCAAGGAAAATCTCCCTGACATTGGTCTTGGCAATGGTTTTTGGATATAACCTCAAAAACATAAGCAACAAAAGTAAAAATTAATAAATGGGGCTACGAAAACAAAAAGTCAGCTTATGTAATGGTAGAAAATATTCAGATCATCTCATAAGGAGTTAATATCCAAAATACACAAAAACTCATATAATCCAACAGCAAAAGTCCAAACCATGAAATTAAAAAATTGACAGAGGAACTGAATATTTTTCCAAAGAAGACAGATAAATGACCAATATGCACATAAAAAAGGTGTTCAACATCACTAGTCATCAGGAAAATGCAAATCAAAACAATGAGATAACATTTCACACCTGTTGGAATGGCTATTCTCAAAAAGACAAGACATAGCAAGTGTTGGTAAAGGTGTACAGAAAAGGGAATACTTGCGCATTGTTGGTGAGACTGTAAATTGGTATAGCCACTATGGAAAACAGTATGGAGGTCCCTCAAAAAATAAAAACAGAACTATCATAAGATCTAACAATTCCACCTCTGAATATATATCCAAAGAAAGTGAAAACAGGATCACAAAGACTTACCTACATTCCCATAAAATAGCATTATTCACAATAGCCAAGATATGGAAATAACCTGTCTTTTTAAACAGAGGAATAGATAAAGATCTATCCATCTAGCTAGCTATTTAGGTTTCTATCTACACACACACACACACACACACACACTCACACACACAAATATATAAACAAAGTAAACTATTCCTTGCTAGGGGGAACAATGAAAGGTTTGGGAAATGAGGATATGTTTGTCAAATGGTAAAAACTTTGAGGTATAAGATGAGTAAGTTCCGGAGACCAAATGTACAGCACAGTGATTATAGTTAATAATGCTGTATTAAATACTTGAAAATTGCTGGGGTGCTTGGGTGGCTCAGTGGGTTAAGCCTCTGCCTTTGGCTCAGGTCATGATCCCAGGGTCCTGGGATCAAGCCCTGCATTGGGCTCTCTGCTCAGTGGGGAACCTGCTTTCCCCCTCTATCTCTGCCTGCCTCTCACCTACTTGTGATCTCTGATTGTCAAATAAATAAATAAATAAAATCTTTAAAAATTTCTTAAAAATTGCTAAAAGAGTAAATCTTAACTGGTCTCGCCCCAAAAAAGAAATGGTAACTATGTGACATGATGAAGGTATCAGTTAATGCCATAGTGGTAATCATTTTGCAGTATGCAGAGGTAGTCATTTTATTATTTTTTTAAAGATTTTTATTTATTTATTTGACAGACAGAGATCACAAGTAGGCAGAGAGGCAGGCAGAGAGGGAGAGGTGAAAGCAGGCTCCCTGCTGAGCAGAGAGCCTGATGCGGGGCTCGATCCCAGGACCCCGGGATCATGACCTGAGCTGAAGGCAGAGGCTTAACCCACTGAGCCACCCAGGTGCCCCCAGAGGTAGTCATTTTAAAAATAACACCTCGTACACCTTAAACTTATACAATGTTATGTGTCCATTATATCTCAATAAAGTTAGAAAAATAAAAATAACAATAAAAGAGACACAGAGCCCTCTTGCCCTTTCTGCTATGTGAGAACACAGCAAGAAGACAGCTGAGAGCTCATGAGCTCATTTAATTCTAATTACTTCCCAAAAGCTCCACCTCAGAATTCCACCAGACTGGGGAGATAAGAGTTTTAACATATGAATTTGTGGAAGCACAAAAGTTTGGTCTATAGCACTTGTGTAGGAAGTATACTCCTACACAGTATTTAGGACAATCAAGAGCCCTGAAGTGGAAAGGAGACTTGTGGGTTCTTGTTCTATGTCTGTCACTGATTTGGGAAGTGAAAAGCTAGAGCCAGAAGGTCTGGAATAAAATCCCAGCACAACATTGCCTCTTACTAGCTGTGTGTTCTGAGCAAGTCTTTTTTTTTTTTTTTTTTTTGCGTATCAGTCTTCTTATTTGTAAGGGGGTGACAATAATAGTATACAGCATATAATCTTTAGGATGATTAAGTGATACATATTAAAATGTTACAACTGTCTGACAAATAGTATGCCCTCTGTATCACTGTAACTCCATTTTACAAAGTTCCCTTCTTTGTAAAATAAAAGGGCTGGGTAAGATCGATCTAAACCTTGAGTTCTGTATTCACCGTTAGTCTTTGAACTGAGACCTTCTGATTAGGCTAGAGAGAGAAAATTAATATGCACAAAAGAAAAAAGTAAACGTTACACCATGTAGTGCTAGTCACATGTGTCAAATGAGGTAAAAGAAAAAAGAAATCAATGCTAACAAGAATAGTTAGAGAAAGCCCGTGGTGCTAGAAGTGAAACATGGCTATCATTTTGATTAACAGCATATCTTATTTTGCTATGTTATTGTTATTTTGATAACAGCATATCTTAGACTGAATGTTGGTAAAAACAAAAACAAAAACAAAAACAACCTCACTGAAGAATTCGAGGGGACTGAAACCAAATCATGAGAATATTAAGGTAAGAATCATATATGAACTTGGGCAGCAGGCAATTAGAAAAGCTCTTGTTGCTTCCTTATGAAAGTCTTCTCATGAAGGTTCTTATCCAATTGCACATCCCTTCACCTCACAGTCAGCCAGAAAAATGATCACAATTTTCAGTGGAACCCAGTTACCTGAATAAACTGACTCTGTTTATACAGACTATGAAAAGGGTGAGCTGGATTACATGTGTTCATCTCACCACCATCTCATTGACCCTTTCTTCATTTTCTCACTAAATAATCTTATTTGTCTTGCTTTCTCCCCAGACACCTCTGTTTCATTTTTTTCAATTTAAATAAATGTATTTGTGGTCCAATATTTCTAGCCATTTTTTAACCTCTGGATTTTCACATGTCACCTCTAACATCTAAAAGGCTTCTTACGTATTCTGCAATGTGAAAGTGTATTTTTCCTTTTCCCTTTAAATGTTATTAAAAATTTCACCCCTTCCATTACATGTTCTGTAACTAATCCATTTCAGTTTTATTTAATCCAACCAAGAGAGCAAAGTTCCTACATTTACATATCACTGTTTTGGCCTATTTTCTTTTTCTCCTCCAGCAGAAAAAGGTGAGTGGACAAGATGTAATGAGAAACAGTGACATGTAAAGAGGTTGGCCTAGATGGGGACACAGGGTACTACTAAAAGCCAAGGGAACGCACAGTGTGGGATGCAGGTGTAAAAGCTCATGGAAGTTCATGTATGATCCTTTCTATGATGTCAATGAAAAATGATTTGAAACCAATAGACCAAAACATTCTGAGTGAGAAGGCTACTGATTTTAATTTTTAATTTTTTTTTTAGATTTTATTTATTTGAGAGAGAGTGCCAGCATAAGGGGTGGGGAGGTGGGCAAAGGGAGAGGGAGCAGCAGACTCCCTGCTGAGCAGGGAGCCCAATGCAGGGCTGAATCCCAGGACTCTGGGATCATTACCTGAACTGAAGGCGGATGCTCTACTGGGACACCCAGGCACCCCTTTTTAAAACTGTTTTAAATATGATTCTTAAATTTGTCCCAAGTATGACATCCGTAAAATGTTTAACATAAAAGGTAAGTTTTGCTGATTACATTTGATCTAGTTTTACATATTTATTTGTATTTACCCAACAGCCTGAAAGGTAATTAGTGTCTTGTGAAAGTGCCTAAAACTCCGCTTTCCACATGATGAACACTCAAAACTAGCAACTGTGGCTGTTCTCGTGCTAAAATGCATTATCGCTCAGGCTTCAAATCCAGTTCCCATGTCTCTGGGCAATCTTTTAGGGCATTAAAATAAAATGAGTGAGTTTTGTCATTTAGATAACTTTTCTGACATGGAACATACTTATGTAAATCAGAAATGTATTACATGGTTGTTCAAATCTGGTTGCCTTTTGGGATATGTTGCTATGCTCTTCCTAAATCAAGACAATGAAGGTTTAAATGCGAATATTCTAACTTAATTGAAAAGACAAGAAATACTCAAAGATTACTAAAACTCGTGGTGCTTGCAAAAGGGAACGTAAAGTTGAAAGCTTGTAACTTGGCTATAGGCCAATTTCTAAGAAGCCTCTCAACTGTGAAGTCATAAAATATTTTAAAATAAGAAACTTACAAAATAGGTATGACTATTTTTTAGGTTTTCATCCGCTAACGAGTTTTATGCATTGGTTAAAGTTCTTAGAAAATGCTGGTTACTCAGCATAAATCAATAAACATTAGTGAGTATAACGATATACCTGATACTTAAATATAAGTAACAAAACATTTGCAAAAAATTTTGTCATTGCCTTTTCCCAGAGAGGAAAATATACTACCATAAATTAAATTTCACTTATAAGAAATTAAAACTCTTACACATTTCCTTTATTATTCATTTCTCCTACTTCCTTTGTGACTCCTGACTGTTGCCTTTTAATCTCCTGCAGCCCATTTCTCCAACCACTTTGCCATGTCTTTGTTTACTGCTATTTATCTTATGTCCTCTATGTTATCATCCCCACCTCCCAATGGCTAGGTCACATTCTCCTAATTTAAAGGGCAGAAGAAAGGTTTCAAAGAACTAAGCAAAATGTCTTATGAAGTATAGTGTAATGCAACAGTCCAAGCTCTCATGGATCCTCACACAACTGTTCAACATAAAAACAAAACAAAACAACAAAAAACCAATATTCAACAGAATTCAACAGAACTCTGAATGCAGCCAGGACTTCACACTCATGAAAAGACCAAGAACACCTGTGGCCTGAAGGACCCCAGAAGATGCTCCCCTCCAATGGGTTGAGAGATTCCTTAGAGACAGCATCACATATGAGCATGGACCATGGAGCCAGCTGAAGAGAGGGTCCCGTCTTGCTTCTGTCACTTAAACAGTTGACACTGAGTCAATTAGTTATGTTCTCTAAGCCTCAGTTTTCTCTTCTGTCAAACTGAAGATAAAGAGAACTACCTTATAAAAGACATTTTGATTCAATTCTGAAAGCATATTCTGAGTGTCAACATGTACTAGGAGCCATTTTAAAGGCTTGGAACATCAATGAACAAAATTAATGAAACCCTTAGCCATCATGACATTTAAATATAAGAACTACAAGGAATGATAAATATATAACAGATGACAGATAGATAAGAGAGAAAGAGACGTAAAATCTTTTATATTCCCGCAAGTAAAAGGTTCATTAAATAGTAGCTACTAGCCAGAATATGCCTAACTCATCCACAGAGGTGAAATGTGGTACCTTTTCCTTGGATAATAATCCACTGTTTTGGGTGTAGAAAAGGCAAATTCTATCAAACTAAGATTTGGTTTTTGTTTTGTTTTCTTATTTTTTTAATTAAAAATAATTTTTTTAAGATTTTATTTATTTATTTGACAGAGATCACAAGCAGGCAGAGAGGCAGGCAGAGAGAGAGGCAGGGAAGCAGGCTCCCTGCTGAGCAGAGAGCCCGATGTAGGGCTCGATCCCAGGACCCCAAGATCATGACCTGAGTCAAAGGCAGAGGCTTAACCCACTGAGCCATCCAGGCACTCCTATCACAATAAAATTTGTATAGTAGCAAGTAAAGATCTCTCTTTCTCTCTCCTCTCTGTATTTGTAATAATCAAGTCCCTTGCTCATAAACAAGGTTAATCCCCATGAGGGCAAGAAACACACCTTAACTTTGTAACTTTATATGTAAAAAGAGGTTTGTTAAAATTTTAATGTTTCAGACAAAAGTATTAATTCTCAGCTTATTAGATGGTACTTACACACACACAGAGACATCCACATATAAATGCATATAAGTATATAGATGTAAGTTTCTGGTTGTGGCAACTGTAACTCTGTAGTTTATAAAATATACATGAGATGTATTCTAGCTGTGACAAGACTTAGCTGTATACATTGAGGTTCATGACCTCCTTCTTCCTGTTACAGCCAATTTGAGGCAGTCAGATTCTGATGTTGGTGTTAAATAATAAAAATTAGAAATATACAAGGTTTCTATTAACTCCAAGTATATTTTACATAGCAAAAACTGTTAACTACAAATGATAAAGACTATGTAAGTGGAATATAAACCGATATTATTAATGTTTTGGACAGTTACATTATATCAGTAATAAATAAGTCTTATTCTAGTATTTAAGAACACAGAGACTACAATACTATTGTTTTGAATCTTAATTCCTATACTCCTTAGTTTTGTGATCTTAGACAACTAATACTATCACAGTTTCTTCATCTCTTAAATGGGGATTATAATACCCCACAGGGTAATCATTAGGATCAATGAGTAAATCTACATAAAGCACTACTGTGAGATCTATATAAATCTTACACATTATCCTTTAAAAAAGAAAATTGGATTGTCATAAACAAACTAAATTGTTGAACGGTCCTAGAAAACAAAGCTTCTTACTTCTTGAAATAAGTCATTGCTTATTAGCTAAAATCCTGATTTTAAAACATATAAAATTTAATATAAAACCCAAGCCACTTTTCAAATCACAAAATGATTGTGTAAATTCTTTGAATAAAAAAAGGAAAAAAAATTCAAAAATCAAGGTTATATGTGAAAATGTATTTTGCATAAAAGGCAGCTGCTTCCTAGAACTTACAGTTATAGAAGTAGTATTTAAACAAGTAATTCAGAATTACACACACACACACACACACACACTCCCTCTGGAGGAATCAAAGTAACTTCAAAGCTAAGATGCACTCAGATTTTCAGATAAATGCAAATCTCAGCCCGGCAATGAGACAGTGTGATCTTAAGATCATATATTCTCCATGAGGATTGTTTTATCGGAGTATACACTTTAATGTGAAAAATGAGGATTTTAATGGTGCAAAATACCAAATTTCTGTCGGAAATATTCTCTCAAAGTACTCACATTTGATGAGCAAAAGTTTTCAAGTTAAGACCAGAGAAAATACAAGACTAATAAATGTCACTCCTGAAGATTTTTTGAAGAGATCTTCAGAGAAATACATCAGAATATAAACATTTCAACTCTCTCAGGATCCCAGAATAAGATGATCTCAAAGGAAGACCACAAGAACAATTTAACCAACTAGCTGGCTTGGTTGTGTACCTGTGTCATCCAAAAGTGTTGCTTCTCCTTTCGACAATACTGTCAGGTAGCTGGCTCTATAAATCCATAAAATGCCTCAGACACTTGCCTGAAATTTGTGCTTCCAAGTCTCTCTAGAAGTAAAATGTGGGGATGCCTGGGTGGCTCAGTTGGTTAAGCAGCTGCCTTCAGCTCAGGTCATGATCCCAGCGTCCTGGGATCGAGTCCCACATCGGGCTCCTTGCTCGCCAGGGAGCCTGCTTCTCCCTCTGCCTCTGCCTGCCACTCTGCCTGCCTGTGCTCACTCTCTCTCTCTCTCTAGCAAATAAATAAATAAAATCTTAAAAAAAATACTTAAAAGTAAAATGTGTTAAATGATACAAACTGAAAGGATCCAAGATTCAAGGACTGCTCAGAGTGAATTATGCCAATATTATTTACAAATCACATTTTACCTGTGATTTGAAACACCTGCCCTGACTGCCAAACTGTAATGAACAGATAAACTTAGTTACCAAAAGTCTGTCCCTAAATCAGGCAAGAGGTAAAAGGAGGTGGAAGGTACAAATCTTCCTTTTCAGTTGTCTACTTGGCTCCATGACCCATTCAGCTGCAAGTATGCCCTATCTCCTTTGCTGAATGGATGGCTGAAGCCATCCCTGGACTCTGGCAATAACCTCCATTTTCCGGGCTTGCTTTTAGAGCACTGCCCCTTGATGAGAAAGGTTTATGGTACATAGTCATTAAACGTGATACAGTAGTTACACTGAGAACCTAAGCTTTCACAAGAGCAACTGAGCAAGGTGACAGGGCTCTAAATAAGGCTGCCCTCAGACACCAAAGACAGAACATTTCCTCAGTTCTGTGATAGGGACAGAGACAATTTCTCCAGAGCAAATATCTGAGATAAGTCACTAAGAATCCTGGACTTACAAGAGGTTTAATCCTTTATTAATTGAAGCTTTTACTCTTGGGGTATTTTAGCATGTTAATTTTTTTTAGCTAATATTCATTCTGTGCATAATATGTGCCAGACCCCATTCCAAGCACTTTAGAACAATTATCACAAGTGACTTTTACAACAAAGTAATAAGCTAATTACTCTTATCCGTCATAAAAATAATGATCACAATAATTTCACAGGTTAGAAACCCGAGGCCTTGATGAATTAAATGGCTCACTTATGATTATACCGTTAGTAGGTTGAAGAGATAAAACACACATCATGGCATGACTGTCATCAAAGGTCAAAACCCAGACCTTCATGACATGCTCCACAGGCCCTTTTTTCATCCCAGTTTTTTTGGAGGGGCCATTCTATCTTTCTTTAGATCTCACCAAAAGAGAAGCATATGGTAACAATCATCTAATTAAAAACAATCACTGCTTTTCCCTTTGACCTAAGGTTTAGGTGAGGGGGTCAGCATGCTCAACATATTAGGAGGGGAAAAAACCATAGTAGCCCTCTCCTATCAGAGAATGGGAGAGAGACCTAACTGTTCTTCCTTATTCTCAAGGGAGGAAATGGATGAGCAAAAGTACATTGAAAATATCCTCTATGTGAATGGAATCCAAACTCTAAAACATATAGCATTTATAAAAACCTTACCTAAGACAGAGAAATAATACAAATCCCAAGAAACATAGGCAGGAACCAAAAATTAAATTTGCCAGAAAGAAATATGAACCCATAACATCTGGAGAAACAATTTAATACTCAGATATGGCATTCAAAGCAAAGGAACATTTGGAAAAGAGCAAATGCCACAAATGATTCTTCATTCATAACTATTGTGGTTCAAATTTTATAAAATTAGCCAGCAAGATGGCTTGAAAAAAATCCAGTGGTGGCTTTAAGCTATTATTGCTATACACTGAAGAAAACATAAATTTCAGAAAATTGAGGGAATTATAAAATGTCATACAGTATGTTGGCTCTAAAACAGATACCAGTTTCTCAGTTGTTCTGCCTCAAAACATCAAAATAATGTATCCATTTAACTAACATCTACTGATGCCAGACTCTAAAGGGTTTAGAATAGCTAATTATTTGTAACTCCTCAGGAAAGTTGTTTAGAAAGTGACAATCACAAAATCACTGAAGGTGGTTAATCAAGGTAAACAAAGGAAGAAGGAATGAACATTTAAAATCACTGTGAAATACTTTGCCATATAATTATATTGCACATGGAATGCTAGTCAATGAAGAATTAGCTAGTAGTTCCTAGAAACTATACCACTTGCTGGGATTTCTAGACCTCAATAAGCTCACAGCTTTCAAAATTAAAGAAATTTCATTAACACTGTCATCAAATGATCTTTTAAACTTTTCAATAGGTTACCAACAAATTAAACAGTTAAAGTTTATCTTTTTTTTAAAATTTCATCCATTTATTTGACAGACAGAGATCACAAGTAGGCAGAGAGGCAGGCAGAGAGAGAGAAGGAAGAAGGCTCCCCGCTGAGCAGAGAGCCCAAGGCGGGACTTGATCCCAGGACCCTGAGATCATGACCTGAGCCGAAGGCAGAGGCTTTAATCAACTAAGCCACCCAGGCACCATGGTTAAAGTGTATCTTTGTCTTTTAACCTTTAGCTAAAAATAAACCAGTTGACTAGAGCTACTACTTGCATATTCAGTAGTAATGGTATGTCTTTGACTATGATATTAGGATCCTTGTGTCACTAATCAAACTCAAAGAATTCTGCTCACAGGTCCCATATTGGACAGGAATTTCCACCTTGAACTCACTATTTAATTTTCCAGTCTACATACCTGTCCTAATGAACCTGAAAGACAATCAGTCCTAGTCAGCTACAGCATGGTAAAGGCCTACTGACTATAGAGAACAAGAGAGTAGATCCTAGAGAGATGCTTTGCTGGGGAAGATGCAAGTGAAATATTTATGATCAGGTCAAAAGAGAGATGTGGGTTGTGTAAGATATCTTACCATATCTTCTATACCTGACAAGCCTATAAATAAAAATGAGAAGATTAACAGGTAGGAGTGGTGAAGGAATGATATATGTATAATAAGACATATATCCAGTTTTTGGAAATATGGAAGATGAGAATAAAATGTAGTAAAGACAAATTTAGGTGCACTATCAAGAGCAGTGATAGGATAACAGGAAGTTAAATGTCTTAGTTCTGCAATTTATAACCATGTCTTAAGAAATATTTTCTGCAAAGAACATTATTTATGACAGAAAATAAGTCCAACAATAAGGAAACAATTAGACATCCACCTTAGAAAGAACAGGTACCATTACAAAATGTCATACACACACACACACACACACACACAATAATGCTTACCAAGAGTTACAATGACGTGAATAACATGCATATAATTTAAGTAGAAATTTTAAGGCAATATTGAAATGATGAATGATCCTCACCATGTACAAAAGTATATAAAAAATAAATTTTTTAAAAGCTAACTGTGGTTATAAACAGAGAGAAATACAGCTATTTTTTTCTTATTCTGTTTTTTTATATTTCTGTATAATAAATATTGTTTGCATTATAATGAGCCTCTAAAAACTTCTCAAATGGGAGAGCGATCACTCTAAGTAAAAAAAAACCATTTAAATTGAGGGTTCCATTTTAATTGAAAGATAAAATAAATTTCGCTTTACTTCCCAAGGACCTAAGTTCTTTATGACAACATACTCTTACTTTGTCTCCACCCAGAACCAAATTTAAATGCCTGCAGAGTAGTCAATAAACTTTGAAGTGGTATTTAAGAAATACCAAGAAAGGCCCCTTATACAAATACTGCTCTTTAGTAGAGCCTGAAATCCTATTCTGCTTTTTGTCATACAATCAATTATTGCTAAAGCTGTCAAGTGCACTCTTTGCTACGGGAATATAACATTAAATAGGAACTTCTATTATTCAGGGTTAATTTGTTTAATAAGCAATCATACTGAGGGAATAGGAGTTTTAAAAATGTGTGTTGATAAAAGGCAAAGATGCAAATCAGATAACATTCCAACTTTTATAATCTTTCAATGTCAGTATTTTTAATTTAGGTTATCACAGAGTAGCTTGTATCATACTAATATTTGCATCAACAACAATGAATGCTGGAGGGAAGAAAATGTTTGAAGGCATTGGAGAATGGCGACTACAGCTAGAACTTGAAGAATCAAGATCTGGAAAGAAGGGAAACACATTTCACTTGAGACAATTGTCTATTCACAAGCAATATATGGTAAAGAGGCAGAGCAGTATCATGGACTGGGAAACAAAAATTGGGGGTTTGGGGCCCATAAGGAAAAACACGCAGTCTTTCAGTCAAGACTCTGAAGGGCTGTATCCTAAAAGAAAGGGGAAACCAAAAAAGAGCAAACTCTCATAAAGACTGAAATGCAACTTTGAATCATTTCAGTTCCTTTTTGGATCAAGCTAATCCATCCCTATTTCAGTACCTTCCAGAAGAAAAGACAATCCTTCCTGGGAAAATATGTCACCATCCACACCATAAAAATATTTTTATACACAATGACTGATACCCAATCCAGAATTACCAACCATACAACAGAAAAGAGCAAATCTCTGAAAACCATAAATAAAGACAGTAGTAATGAACCTATCAGTGGCTTAAATATAGCAATTATATACAAACATTAAAACACGTAACTGCTGACATCTTTTGTGGTTCCATACAAATTTTAGAATTATTTGTTCTAGTGCTGTGAAAAATGCTATTGGTATTTTGATAAGGATTGCACTAAATCTGTAGATTGTTTTGGGTAATATGGACATTTTAACAATATGAATTCTTCCAGCCCATGAGCACAGAAGTCTTTCCATTTGTTTGTGTCCATGTGTCTTACAGTTTTCAGAATAGAGATCTTTCACTTCCTTGATTAAATTTATCCCTAGGTACTGAATTTTATTAGTTCTAAGTTTTTTTTGATAGGCTTTTTAGGGTTGTTGGTTTTTTTTTTAATAGTATCATGTCATCTACAAATAGTGACAGTTTTATTTCTTCTTTACCAATCTGGATGCCTTTTATTTCCTTTTCTTGGCTGACAGCTGCAGCTAGGACTCCCAATACTATATAGAATAAGAGTGCTTAGAGTAAACAACCTTGCCTTGTTCCTGATCTTAAAGGAAAAGCTTTCAGTTTTTCACCACTGAGCATGATATTAGCTGTGGGTTTGTAATATATAGCCTTTATTACATTGTAGCATGTTCCTCTAAACCCAATTTGTTGAGAGTTTTTATTATTAACAGATATATTTTGTCAAATGTTTTTTCTACATCTGTAACTATCTTGAGAAAGAAGAATAAAGCTGGAAGTATCCCAATCCTACATTTGAAGATAAACTTCAAAGATGTAGTAAACAAAACAGTATGATACTAGCACAAAAATAGACACTTTGAAAAATGGAACAGTATAGAGAGCCCATTTATAAACCCATGCTTATATGGTCAATTAATCTATGACAGGGGAGGCAAATATATAATGGGGAAAAGACAGTCATCTTCTCAATAAATGGTATTGGGAACACAGGACAGCTACATGCAAAAAAAAAAAAAAACTGGAAATGGACCACTTTTTTAAAACCATACACAAAAATAAACTAAAAATGGATTAAACATCTAAATGTGAGACCCAAAACCATAAAACTAAAAGAAAATAAGAACAGTAATCCCTTATTTATCAGCCTCAGCAATATATTTAGAACATGTCTTCCCAAGAAAGTGAAAAGAAAGCAAAATTAAGCTATTGGAATTACAGTAAAATAAAAGTTTTTGCACAGCAAAGGAAACTATCAATAAAACAAAAAGGCAACTTAATAAATTGGAGAAGATATTTGCAAATGAATCTCAGATAAGGAATTAATATCCAAATGTTTAAAAAACTGATACAACTCAGTACCAAAAGAAATCAAGCAACCTAATTGAAACATGGGCAGTAGTAAATACCACTACTGTTATTTACCCAAAGAAAATAGAAACACTAATTTGGAAAGACACACATACCTCTATGTTTACTGTGGCATTATTTACAATAGCTAAGATATGGAAGCCACCCAAGTGTCCAGTGACAGATGAATGGACAAAGAAGATATAGTGTGTGTGTGTGTGTGTGTGTGAATATATACATATGTAAATATATATGCATAATATATTTATAGCATCATATGCATATATTAGAAAAGGAGAAAGACTGAACATCAATAATCTAAGCTTCCAATCAAAGAAGTTTGAAAAAGAATGGAAATCAAACTCAAAGTAAAAAGAGGAAAAAGAAAGAACAGAGCATAATCAATAAAAAGAAAATAAAGCACGGGGTGTGGTGCATAAACAATGAATGCTGGAACACCAAAAAGAAATAAAATAAAATAAAATGGAAAAAAAAAAAGAAAGCCAGCAATTAATTCTTAGAAAAGACTGTTGTATTTAATAAACCTTTCATAAGCCTGATTAAAAAAAATTATAGCACCAATGGCCAATATCAGGTGTAAAAATAAAAGGGACATAAACAGAGATCCCACTGGTGTCAAAAAGATAACATAAGAAATAAATTTATGTCAATAAATTTGACAGATTGGATAAAATGGACAAATCAAAACCCCAAATTAAAACTAACATATTTTCAGTATTATTTACAATAGCCAAGATAAGGAAGCAACCTAAGCATTCACTGATAGATGAATGGAATATGGGGTATACAATAGAATATTACACAATCATAAAAAGGGTGAAATCTTGCCATCTGTGACAACATGGATGGACCTAGAGGGTTTTATGCTAAGTGAAATAAGTCAGACTAAGAAAGATAGATACCATATGATCTCACTCATATATAGAATCTAAAAAACAAATGAATAAACAAACAGAAAGCAGAATGAGACCTATAAATAGAGAATGCACTGATCGTTGCCAGGGGGAGTGGGGATAGAAGGATGGGCAAAATGGGTGAAGGGGGTGGAAGATACAAAATTCCAATTACAGAAAGAATATATCATGGTAATAAAAGGCAGAGATTAGGAGATACAGTCTACTTTCTACATATTCTCCCACATTCAGACACAATCACATCTTCTCAGAAACATTCCAACATTCTGCAAGATCAGATTCCATTTCCTTCCTCCATGTTTCCTCAGTTCCATGCAAGCCTTTATCTCACTCTGTTTTTGTTACTATTTTTCTCTTTGCCACTGAGCTGCAAGCTCTTTTAAGACAGACTATCTACCCCTTTACCTTGTTATAAAGGTTTATTTTAATTCCAGTTAGTTAAAATACAGTCTTATGTTAGTTGCAGGTATACAGTAGAGTGATTCAACACTACCTTACGTCACCCAGTGCTCATCACCTTCTTATCTTCCAATACCTGGCATTTAGCAGGCAATCAAAACTGGTGTGATGAATGCTGAATTACTGAGTGAAGTGAACTGGCCAAAATCTTCTCGATAATTATTAACAGTCTGGACTAGAATGTCATCTCTTTACTCCCACCTAGTCCAGTTAGCTACCTAACCACACAACCTACCACCTCTTTCCTCTCTGTTTTTCTGGATTATTATTTCCAGATATTGGTCAAAGGCACACATCATAAAGTCCAGAGGTCTTAGCTTTTATTCTAACGAGGACACATATCGATGACTTTGTGGCTTATATTATACCATACTATCTATTCCTATGGTGAGAGAGAGGTAAATAAAAGCTATTTAACCATATAGCCCACTGAGCAGAAAATCAAGTAAGATTGTTCTATGTGTGCATCTTTTTCCAACTATAAAATCAATGACATCACGTTGGTAACATGAAAACAGTCATGGTGAGAGTATTTATGCCATGGCAAATGCTACAAGCCAGAATTTTTTTCTTTCTTTCCTTTTTAACTTTTTTTTTTTTTTTTTGAGGGCTGGCTATTAATCATTTAGCATACCAATGGCTGTTAACTTACTCATACACCATACCAGGTCCACTCAGACTTTCCGATGGCTGTCATAGCTCATTTCATTGACCCTGCTTATCGACCACCATGACCATCATATTAACAACCAAGACAATAACAAAGTAATTATAAGTTAACATTTTGGAACTAAGCTTCCTATTCACATTCGGCCAGGTTTACCTGCCCATGATTTAGTTAGATACTGTCAAGAGGTCATTAGAATGTTTTTTCTCTAATCAACACTGAAATTCTGGGGCCTGCATTTTAGTGGAAATATTCTAAAAACAAGATTGCTGCTTGAATCACTTAGGAGATGGTAAGTGATCATGATGTGTATTCGGGGAAACATCAACTGTAAGACTTCTTTGCCCTCATAGAATAATAAAAAAAAAAAAAAACAAGAAAATTAGCAAAGTCTCAAATAGAAGGGACATGCATATTACAGGCCATTTTATTTCTTAGTTCAGGATTTAGATGAGATGGAAATTGATCTATCAACATCTCCATAATTGCAGGCAATACCACGAAATAAAATTCTGAGTGTTCACCAATCATATTTTAGTGCTGAACACTTCATGCAAGCAGCTGTTAATGATGCCAAATATAGCTTTCACAGCATGCAAAATGAACTAATGACCAAGCCTACATTTTAGATTTCAGAGATGTTCTTTGTTGGTGCAATTAATCCTATATTCTGCAGAGATCACAGTCTGCTGATCCACACAGAGGTCGGAAGGAAGGGTTGTTTATGATGTCAAGGGTCTACCTAGTATGTTCTTCCTGTTGCCCAAATTAGAGTAACCAAGGTCTTTTTGTATGTATGAAAATAAATATATGCAAGCATTTTCTATTGCCTAAGGTTTTTTGTCACATTCCCTGGGTGTGATCATGAAAAGGAACTTCCTTGGGATCCTACAGGATGGGTTTAAGAGACAGCTGGAGTATTTCAATAAACTGGCACCAATCACTGAGGCAAACAGTGGAGAACACAGCTGACCATACACATCACTCTGGGTGACAGACATTACAAGCTGGGCAAATTTGGTTTGCTAGGCATTATATTGTGGTGACTCTCAGGAAATTGTGAGATTTGTACTTAAATTAGTTATGCTTTCACATTTTTAGAAGGCATATATTTTACATATACTAGAAAGGCAGTATTTAGTAATGCGTAATTAGGAATCATTGTCACATGCCTCAGTGGGGAGTTATTATACAATTGTATGCCAGAAAATCCTACACAGTTTGATTTCCCAATTTTACTTAAAAAATTTTCCTGTAAGCTTAGCAGGACCAAGACGTCATATACTTTTACAACATATAATAAACCTGAGAAAAGCTTTTGCAACATTCTAGGAAGAAAGCTTTCAGGTACCTGATTTTTATGCCTATCTATCTATATCCATATGTACTTTATTTTTAAATAGTCAATAATTGAGTCTTTACTACTTACCAAATGCTGTAACAGCTCATTTTTATCTGTATTATCTAGAATATCTTCACAATAAGATATGCAATATGAGGTTCAGTGTTTTACAGATGAGAAACAGGCAAAGTGTCTTGCCCAAGGTCATAAAGACATTGAGTAGAGGAGCCTGGATTTGAACTCAGGCAGTCTGTTGCCAAAGTCTGGGATCATAGCCATAGTGACAGAAGGTTGCTCAGGAGCCAGATGGGCTCTGAGCAAGTCTGCAGAACTATTTGGAGTCATTCAGAATAAACCAGGTTACATCAGAGTCACATCACAATTTTTGGCAACAGAGCAATGCCAGACAATTCCATGTGTTTGGGCTTTGGGTACTACTGAATGAAACATACCATGCATTCATTAATAATAATTATCTATTTCTATAAAATATCTATCAACATATTCTTTCAGAATTAAAATACTCAACCTAAAATACTTTTTATTTATTCAGAACACATGCATACATTTTTTAAAAATTTAAAGCACAAAGGTTGGGACGCCTGGGTGGCTCAGTTGGTTAAGCGGCTGCCTTCGGCTCAGGTCATGATCCCAGCGTCCTGGGATGGAGTCCCACATCGGGCTCCTTGTTCAGCAGGGAGCCTGCTTCTCCCTCTGCCTCTGCCTGCCACTCTGTCTGCCTGTGCTCACTCTCTCTCTCTAACAAATAAATAAATAAAATCTTTAAAAAAATTTAAAAAAAATACTGACATACTTTGAAAGAATGCTAATAGGGTCACACAATTCTTCAAATCTTAACTAAGCAATATAAACACAAACTACAAAATCATGTCAAATTTCTCTTTTTTTAAATTCCAACATCATCTCTACAATATTTCCCATATATTTAATTATTGAAATCTTTTGTTGGGTTAACTTTAACAAAAGCCTATTTAACTCAAGAACAACTAAGCACATGTATTTAATAACCCAACTAGTTTCCCCCATTCTAGCAGGGGCCATGAGATAAAGAATGTCCAGGTATCTGCATTTAGTTTTTTTATGTTTTTTATATAAAATGCATACCCCAAAAGCTCTCAATTTCAAATTACATTTAGTATTTTTTCCTACCTATCCCATGGCACTTAGTATTTTTTCTAAGAACACCATCCTATCCCACATTGTATTTCACGGGCTCGTATATTTATCTTGTTTCTTCTGCTGAATTATTAGGTCACTGAGAACAAGAACTATCTTGCTCATCTCTCTTACCCCTGAGGTAAGTAGCAGTATGCCTTGTACGATAGTGCTCAATGTTGTCCACACAGCTCTGTGAACTGAAGTGTGAAATCAGATTAACACTAAATCATCCATGTGTCTTCTGAAATATTTTGATATTACTAATTGGGTAAGTTTCTGTAATGTGTCAAATTGTGAGAGCTGCCTCCTTAAAATCTACTTGGAGCAGTATTTCCTATGAATACATAAATAACTGTCACTGTAATAAAATACACAAACACACGCACATTTTCAAAATATAGAATCTCATATTAAAGACTGTTGACTTCTCTTGGATCTAATATTTTAACGCAAGATTGTAGAAAAAAAATGAAAAAAAATAACAACCCCTTCTTTCTTTCTTCATTTTATCTGGTTAGAGAATCTAAATAAAATGAAATACTCAAGGAAACAAAAACTGGATCCTATGTGTTTCTTCAAATAATATAATAAATATTTAGAGAAAAAGGAAAAAAATAGACTAAATGGTACTGGACCTATTATTCAATTTTCCATGAGAATATGCTTGTAGACATTATAGGCAAACTGTTCTAGTATTTTCTATCTCCTGGACTATTTTCCACTTGGGAGATATCAAAACTATTAGAAGAAAGTGAATAATCAATTAATGCCTCCCTATGTTCTTGGACACTCCCATTTGCTGTGAAATGTGCTGGAAATAGCAAAAATAAAGCTCTAATTTCAGCATATGTTTGGTGGAGAAGACCAGTCATTTTAAAAATTCTTATTAAAAACATCTTTACTATTTAATATGTTTCCTAAAAAGAAATTATATTTTACAATAGAAAGGGGTATTAAGGCAAGATCAAAACCCATAATCTTAGAAATATGTGCATAATATAAATACAAAGGAAATGTGTAAATTACACTGGCAATATATGTCATCTCCAATGAGCTGCTAAACATTATAACCTATTCTATCAATCATGTCATTGGTACTAATGGCCTTTTTGGATTAGGAATCTATGAAACAGCTTGTAAAAGATATAAAATGAGCATATATTTATAGAGATGAATTCTGTGTACTTTTATAACTACCTTGCAATACTGCAGGTGTAAGATTGTGAAATATCCAATTTAAACTAAAATGGTTCATGGCTATTAATATTTAGGTTCGCTGTAACTATTTTGGCACTCCTTACCCAAGTACAGCTAAGATATAACTCTCAATTTCTATCTGTTCTTTCAGAGGAATAATACGGTCAGTAAGGAAAAGGTAAGCTGACAGAGCTAAGTGTGAGGGGGATGTTTTCAAAACTATAACTTACATAAGATTCCCCAAGGAATTAATGTAGAGATGAATGTACCAGAGCTGACATGAAGATGAAAACAATATTTTATACCGTTCTGTCAGCAAACCATGTGCCTGCCAACATAATTTATGGTCTTAGCTATTTTGCCCTTAGCAAAAATAACTATATACAATGTAAGCAATTATTTGGGTATTGAGCAGTATTTTGAATAGAAGTGTTTTTAATTAAAATTAACTAAAAGCAGAGTTTTTGAACCACTAGCTTCCAGATGAATGGCAGGTATTACAACTCTCTAGCAATAATTTAAAATATATAATGCTCTCAATTTCCAAGTGACTGTAAGCTACTTCATACAAGGGACAATCTGAATAAAACTAATTGCTTTGGAAATTCAATAAATTATAAAAAATATTTAAAGAAATTATTTTGATGACATTTTTAATACATAGATAACTGATAATTGTGGAAAGTTTATAGTTGATACCATATGAAGACCATTGGAAAAAGTAAGCAAGGCTAAAAAGCCATCATCAGACAAGCAACTGAATATATTTCATTATGCTGAAATTCTGACCAGGTTTTAGACAAACAATTGAACTGCAATAGAAAATAAATCTCTAAGACACTAGTCCTTCAATAAAAATATGGCATATACCCCCAAAACCTTGAAAAAATGATGAACACCCAGATTAGAATAAACTGATCTTATTTCAATTAAGTTATTTTATTAACTGTTAATATTTTTGTGAACGTGAACTCAACACTATGTCTGGATCCACTAAAAATCTCTCTTTCAGTGCTCCCAAAGCCTCAAGAATTTATCACTCCATATACAGTGTGTATCACGAGAAGATCTACAGTGGACAGAAAGTCAAAATCCAACAGAGACTAGATAATTCTTATCTGGCAGGAAGCCGGTTGCTGCCTCTAGTAACTTTCAAAAATTATATATCCTCTCAAACATTGAAAACCTCAGCACTAGTCATCTTTAAAATATTGGTCAGAAAAAAATCTCTTCATTTGGAAATTTACTGTTTTTTAGTGTAAATCCAAAAACTACACAGGATTTTAAAGGGTAAAACTTGTGTAAAACTGAGAGAGTGAAAAAATGACATACAGTAATGCTAAGAGTGTTTTACTGGGGTTTTAATACTAAGAAGAACTTAATTATATCTGAGAAAGAGTGGCTGGAAAGTCATAAAAGAGTTTGCTACCTACAAGTGCCAATATCTAAACATCTGAAAAGAGAAAAAAAAATCTCCTCCAAGAAAGATATCCACTTTAAATAAGATTCTCATTTAGGGAAGAAAGTCAAGGTGCTAGAGGTCATATTCCCTTTGGTCAAAAAAAAGAAAAAAATAGTGATTAGAAATGGGGAGGAGAGATGTTTTAGTCAAAATTCCAATTAGTAGGTTGTTCTCACATAGGTTGGGTCTTGACTGATTTCCTTGTTTGCTCTTCAACCTCTGCTGAAGAAACCACCTTTCTTCCAACCCAGTGTAGCTTTGGAACTCAAGGAAAATGGAAACCCAGTTAAAATGACAATGGTGTTCCTGAGGGCTAATGGATGGTTTTAAAAACTGAACCTAAATTCCTGTGTAAACTGGGTTTCTAACCACCTCTCAGATTCTTTCAGTATATAGACAGCACTAAATCTGGAAGGCAGGATGGTATAATGAGGGGAGAAAATTAAGTTTTGAAAGGAGAAAAGCCCAAGTGGGAAGGAAGCCTGCCTTCTTTGATTCTTTTCAGGTTGACTTATGGTCCCCCTGATGACCACAGGCAGTGCTGAACATACTATCTTCTACTGATAAACTATTATAATTGTCTATGCATTTGTCTTCTTCAGTAAGTTTTGAGGCCCTTAAGAATAAAGACCATATCTTATTCTTCTTTGTAACCCTGGATGGCCTGGCTTCCAGAAATTGCTAGATATGTACAAATGTGGCCTGAAAAGTAAATAAACATGTTGAACTTAGGTAAACTACTCAACTTCTCTAAGCCGTTCCCTCAAAAAACTAGCCACCCCCCCAAGAAATACAAGAATAAAATATATCCATTTTGGATTTTCTTCTAAAGATCATGAGAAAATATCTACAAAGTAATATGGCAGATGGTGAGTGGCCAGCAAATGCACTTCCCATCCCTTCCTCCTACTCTGAAAAAAATACCTCAATAAGGACAGCAGTGAGCACCTGTTCTGTTATAAATAGGACAGAGAAGATGGATGCAGTGATCTTTCCAAGGAATGGAGACTGTTTTATACCACAGTGGCTCATGCAAAGGCTTCAAATATAGACCTACCTAGGTTGAAATAATGGTTTTATACCACTCTAACTGTAGGAAACTGGGAAAGTTAACCAGTCTCCTTAAATCTCAGCGTCCCAATTAGCAAGAGAGGAATAATACCCATTTTCAAGAGAGTCTGTATGAAATTAATAATAAAATGCCTGAATAGAGCTATTACAGAGATTAATTTTAAGTGCTCGATAAATGGTGGCTCAATCTAGCTAACCGCCTATTATCAAAGTCCTATAATAGCAAGAAGATGAGTTCCATATAACCTATGCAGAAATAAACCACAAATATTTTTTTATTATAGTCATATTTATTCATTGTTTCCTTTTTTTTATTATTTAAGCTTTATTTAAACATATAATGTAACCCCACCACCCTCTCCCAACCCCTCTCCCCCACACCCCCCTCAGTTTGTTTTATGACATTAAGAGTCTCTTTTGTAAACCACAAATATTTTAAAAGAAAAATAAGTACCAACACACGTGAGGCTTAAAAAGCACAATTAAGATAATGAGAAGTAGATTTAAGTGGTGGCATCCCTCTTGCAGGTACGATAAAAATGCAGGCTTCTCTGTCCCATGGACACTTGTTTTCCTTTCTGGAGGGGGAATACAGAGGAGGCGCAGGAGAGAGAACACAATGCCCACTGAAATAGTTTGAATCTTTTTTTTTTTTTCTTTTCCTTTTCTTCTCTTACAAAGAACATCTCCCAAATAACAGGCAAACTTCATTCCAGTCTTTCGCCTGTGTTCCAAACCAAGAAATGAACATTTCTAAAGCTCTGCAGGCTTTTCTGAGTCATCCTACTGCACTGCACGTCCGACTTCTTGAAGACAGGTCACCCCTCTTTGCCTGTGGATGCTCCCTCACCCTGCCTGGTCCTCTCCTGGATTTTATCCCCAGAGCAGCTGCCTCCTGGGCTTCCACACCAACAGCCGCCTGCACTTCCATCTGCTCCTCTGCCGAAGCTCTGCTAGCTGTCATCTTTCTTGGCTACCTACCAACTCGCCCACAACTCCGAGATAGTAAATAGATCTGTACCAAAAAGTAAGGTGGTGCGTCTAAAATTAAAAAGCTGATGAAAAAGAGTTATCAATCATAAACACATTAGCACATTTTATTTATAGTGTTTACGGTTAAAGAAGTACTTTTCTCTCCATGATTGCATTTGGCCCTGTGCTTACACCCACCCACTACTGATAATAATAATAAAATGCCATTTGTTGACTGTCTCTTATAGGGCTTAAGCCATGTCAGTTTCACCTTTACAACAAGCCTGTCAGGTAGGTCAGATCTTTACCATTTCTGATCAGGAAACTGGGGTTAAGTGATGTCCAGGTTTTAGCAACCAGTAATGAGAGGAGCTGGGATTTCAAACCAAGTCTCTGATTCTTAGTTCAATATTCTCTCTCCTTCACTAGAAACTAGGAAGTCACAAACCAATTACTGAAATCTAACACATATCTGCAGAAATCAAGAGACTTTATAGCTTGATATTTAACTACCCCATGTTTAAATATATCATTTCAGTGACTCTTTGAACATCATTCTGTCTCATTACCATACACACACAACAAACACAGATTTCTCATGAAATGGAGTAAAGTAAGATCAACAGAATCATCAAAGGTCAGTGAAGAAAGTACGTCAAGATCCTTGAACGATGCAATAATGGTGACGTGAGCCCTGTCAGTAAATGTGCCTTCACTACGGACTTCTCCGCCAGCAGTGCTCAAGGCAGCCACCCACTCCCTTCTGCTTAAAAAATCCTCTCCTCTTTGACAACTCCACTTTCCCTTGATTCACCTCCACATCACTGATGTTCCTTCACAGTCTGACTTTATGTCTTGTACCATACCTTATCCTTAAAATTAGAGTTCCTCAAAAGTTGATCCTAGTTCAACTTAATGTATATCCCCAGAAATTTATGTATCACATCTATACTCAAAACTTCAAAATGTTTAAATCTTTCCTAGACGTGTATCTACAATGGATATTTGAAATCTTTCACTTAGAGGTCTTTTGGACATCTCATAGGTAACATTTCTGAAGTGGAACTCTTGATAAATCCCACACCAAAGGCAACTTACTTCTTACCAGTAAATGGTGTCACTATCCCTTCAATTATTAAAGCCAGAGATTCGGGAGTCATTCTCTTCTCCTTTCTCCCTTTCAGCCCTCACTCCTCACATCTAGTCCATCAGCAAGTTCACCACTTCTACTTCAAAACATGTTTTGTTTTCATTCTCCAGTACTACCCCTGAATCCATACAACCATTATCCCTTTGCTGGACTGTCACAGGAGTTTCTTTCCTTTCTTCCACCCATATCAAATCAGATGGTCCTTTAAGAATATACATCAGATTAACTCATGGCCTTCTTTAGAACCTTTCAAATAGGTTCTCCTTGCACTTAAAAGAGAAGTCAGAAACATGATAGAGGCCTCAAAGTCTGGCATAATCTGGACCCTGCCTCATGAGACTTGTTCAGATTGGTTCTATAGCCCTCAACACTCTTTCAGGTGAGTCACTGTTGTCTTTGTGCTTTTAGTTTAAATGTTCCCTCTTGCCTGGAGAGGGTCCTCTTAGCCACTCTATCAAACTAAGCCAGCCTCTTCTAATCTTATTATTGGAATCTGTTTCTTTCTTAACAATAATCAGAATCTGCAATTTATTAGGTAATATTTAGTTTGCATTTTAATGGTCCTTTTCTGCACCAGAATGTCATCTCTTTGAGGGTAGGGTCCTTGTTCAGTGTCTTATCCTCAGCATCAAGAGTAGTGCCTCATGTAAATTAGGTTCATTTAATGGAGGAATGAGAGAAGCACCAAAAAAACAAAAACAAAAACAAAAACAAAAAAAACCATCACTGAGAAGAAGTACTAAGTTAGCTCCAAGAAGAGCAAGATGCCGACAAGGGTTCTCCTTTCTAGGTCTAGAATACACTGTTCAACAGAAAACAGTTTTGTGAAAAGTTTCATTGAAGTTTCTGCAATTTATTGCCACTCACAACCATTTGTGTTGGCTACACTTCTATTTTCAATGTGTACAGAAACAGTCACACTCTACCATAATCATTGTCTATATATATGTAAAAAGGAGGGATATGGAACAGTGCTAAAACATTCAGCCAAGAATATTATGGAAAGTCAGCTAATTCAGAGATATGATACTGAATTAAAATGAGCAATTTGTAACTATCAGTCTACATAATGTTGACCAAACTTGCCAGAAAGTACTAGAGTTGATTTATTTTCAAAGCTGTTTTGCTTGGGCAACTCTAGTACATTAGTGTACAAGAGCTTTGCCGGAGTCTGGTCAAGGCCTCTGCTACTTGCCTACTGGCAGTCAATGAACATCTCTGAGCCTTACTGGCTTCATCCATAAAATATCCATGCCTCATATACAGGGTTGCTATGATGTTCAAGTAAAACAAAAACAAAAAACAATGTATTTGAATGTCCTTGAAAACTGTAACATGTCCTATAATGGTGAGACAATATTATTATTTTATTTCTCCCAAATACTTACTAATGAAAATTGAGCATATTTTCTTGATTAGCTAAATGTAGAGGCACATTTTAGAAGGTCATATGATTACTTGCTATTCAAAAATAGAAGTATAGACATACCCCTATTTTGAATATTGAAAGCAAATTAACACTCATATTTGCTATAATGGAATTCCATGAAGGACAACTTTCTACCTAATAACCAGGACACCACAAACATACACTAAGTCAGGTGAGATGACCTGTTGAAATCTGGGTTACAATCAACTGCTTGTTTTATTGTTTCTACTGGGCTGGGGTATCCTCTGGAGTGAGGACCAACATTGTCCTCATTTTTATATAATCTATAGGGTTTGAAAAGGTACCAGAAAAAAAGGAAAAGAGAAAAAGAAAAAGATACCAGCACATTATGGTTCCTCAAATATAAATTTTGAATGATTCAAATAAATGAAGACTCACTATATAACCTTATTTCTCATCTTTTCTGGAAAATTGATTCTGACATTTTAAAAAATATGTTTATTGTTGGAGTCCACTACACACACCTGTCCCTCATCTCTACATCTGTCACCAGTATTCCCTCCCATATGTACAACAGGAGCTCTAACAATATTTCCCCAAAGAATAGATGGAGTATCAAGACTTAGTTATAAAATGTGCTTGAAAACAGATGATCCAGAGAAGGAAAACCAGCACTTTTGATCAAATTTCATGCAACTTGTAATTTCATGCTGTTTCCTGGGCTGAAGAATTTGTGTTGACTTATGAATTCACAGATTTGCATTTCAACACTTCCCCCTCCCCCCTTCAGGGAGAGGTGCTAATGAGCAGAGAAAGATCACCAAGTCTAGACAGTTAACAAGTTTGGAAAATTAAGTAATCCATTAATTGCTTAATTAGGTCTTTGTAGCCTTTTCTGAATGATACAGTCTCCAAATATGCATATGAATGGCTAAAATGGGGGTGGTGTGAGACAATAGGAAGGAAAATGGAATGCAAATTCCAGAATTAGATGGTAGTAACTCTCAAAAAGAAAAAAGATTATAGTAACTCTCTGTGTATCCTTCAATGTAAATTAACAGACATTTTGTTGAGTACTTCCTAAATACAAAGCACTGTGCGAGAAAGAATTAGGGATAAAGCAGAGATCAGTAGACAGTTCCAAGCTTCAAGCAGTTTGCAATTTGGATAGACATGTTCATCACAAGCCCATGAGTATACACATAATTAAGATATCACATGTAAGAGAAATTGATCAATCCAAAGGAATTTATTGGGCTTTGACTATCATGGCAGCTAAAGAGGAACAAGTTTAATTATTTTTCATTATACCCTAACAATGTATAAGTTTATAGTAGAACCTTCCCATTCACTTAGAATTTTTTTTTATTGTGTTCAGTTAGCCAACACATAGTACATCATTAGTTTTCGATGTAGTGTTCAACGATTCATTAGTTGCATATAACACCCAGTGTTCATCACAACACATGCCCTCCTTAACACCCATCGCCAGGTTACCCCATGCCCCCATTCCCTCACTTCTGTAACCTCAGTTTGCTCACTTAGAACTTTAAGTTCCTGAAAATAAGGGCAATGAAATCAAATGAAAAAGAAATGTTTGCTATTAACAACAGCAATAATTTACAAAGCACCTACTATGTGTCAGGGCTTCTTTTGTTTTAGATATGAGGCTTTGAGAGGCCAAGAAGGCCTCAAAATGTCACAGTAGTTATCAGAGCCAGGATTCAAGTCTAGTTTTGTAGAAGTCAAAAACTACATAATTTTGCTTAGGATCTGTAAAAACCTGCAAATACACATGCTTTCTAGTTGAAATTTGAGATTAGTTTGTATAATTAAAAAAACAGGAACAGTACCATCTGCTTTGCCTAAAGACTTATTTGGACTTGTCAATTTAGTATTATCAATTCCCAGTTTTTTCCTTGAGGAAATGGCTGAGGGGAAAAAAAAAAAACATAAGGCTTCATCTTTCCTGTGGCATTTCCCATCAGGAGTTCATATTCTCTCATTGTCACTTAAGTTGGAGAATATTTCTGTTTATGAGACTCATGAGAGCATATTTTGAAAGCTTGCTCTCCATAGTGCCCTAAAGCTCTGAGTATACCTGGTTTTCCTTACAGTTGGCCCCAAAATACTGAAAATATTTTGCATAAAAATGCTCTGAGATTGCTGTCTTTTTTCCCTATTGGGAATCCTAAGGATTTTGCTTTGTATTTTATCCTCTGACTTTTCTTATTTCCCTCCTAAAAAGTAACATACATTTTCTGGGCATTTGGACTATAGTTTTACTCTAACTTATCTCTTTTTCACAGGCTGAGATTGTAGCTTTGTTGTTTTTTTCCTCTATTCTTTGTGCCATATTTGTGTCCATTTCACTTGAAAAACTTCACAGAGAGAGGTTTTTATTTTTGTGGCAGAAGCTGAGTGATTCAGAAACAAAAAACATAAAACAAACAAAAAAAGTCCCTCCACAGCGAGCAGAATAGTCTAATAGAGCAATGGAGTTAAATCACACTTCATGTCACACACAAGAAAAAGATGGTGAATGATTACTTTTTTAATACACTGGGGACTTTTTCCTCACATTAAAAGGGAAGATAATTTTTCTTAAAAGAACTGCTCTGTATGAAAACTTGAGGTGTAAAGAGCAAGTAAGTGCACATGAAAACAAGTATATTGGGATATTTTAAATCTAGGCACTGATTCTGTTCAATAATAGGTGAGGTGATGGCAGCTGCAAAAATGGGAACTCTAGCAAGAAATGTAGCTACAGTAGCAGCCTCCAAGATGGCATCTAATGACCTTCATCTCCTATCGTCCCCTCTTAGACTGTACCAGGGTTGATATGGTGAAAGTGATGGTTTGCCCCTTCTGAGATTAGATTATACAACCAAGGTTCTCTTTCTCTTATAATACTTGCTCTGACAGAAGCCATCTTGTGAGCTCCATGTGAGAAGAAGGTGAAGACTCCAGCCAGCGCCACATGAGTGAGCTGAGAAATGGATCATCTTGTATCAGTCAAGCCTTCAAAAACTAGCCTGGTCCAACAGCATGACTACAACCTCAAGGAGGACCTGAAGCTGGAACTTCCCAGTGAAGCTGTTAGATCCTGACCCTCAGAAACTGTGTACGATAATGTTTGTTATTTAAACCTAAAATTTTGAAGGGTAATAGGCTTCTTATAAGGCAATAAATAGCAAATACCAGCTCACCAGTTAATGGGTGTAGTTAAGATGTATGGACATAGGCACAGATGGGAGCCTAATCAGATCCCTTACTGGCATGGAATTAAAGTTAAGATGGAGAAATAGCCTAGTTGATGATGATGATGACGACGACGATGACAAAAATGATGACAGTAAGCAGTATGGTGATAATTACAGCTAATAGTACTTACAACTATATATATATATATACATATATATATACACACATGTACATATATATATAGTAATTACAACTAATGTCTACTTAATTCTTATTATACACCAGGCCAGGTACTAGGCACATCATCCACACTATCTCATTTAATTTTCATATAAACATTTGGGATGAGAATGATGAGAAAACTAAGGCTGGGAAAAAATCAAATAAGTTGTCCTGAGTCACATAGTTAATAAATGCTAGAGGTAATATTCAAAGTCAGGTCTGACTCCAACTCTCTAAAGGACCCCACTGATATGTGGCATATGGGATTAGCTGAGTTGGTGTCAAGAATGCCAATAAAGACGAGATCAAGTGGGCAACACTGATTGAATCCCGGTTAAAAAGCCAGTCATCTGTAGAGTTACCCAGAAAACAGAATCAGTGTGCAAGAGGAATTGTCTTCATTGGCATCTTCTTCTCTACAGAGCCAAGACCCAGCAGGGCCTAATAAATATAATTTTCATCTATACCTTCAGAATTTCCTCACAAAGAACTCCCGATAAATATTGTCTCAGTCACACACAAATTAATGCCATAAAGGAGAGAAAGAGTAATTAACATGAACACTCATGGGAGAACTGAGTTGGGCTCATTGCCTTGTGTCCCCCCTAGAGCACCTGTCAGTACTATGCTATCATTGCAATTTAGTCTTTGGTTGGCTTCTGTATAAAGTGCTTCACCAAAAAACCCCTTGATATTTTTCTGTGAAGAGTCTGGATATAGAAATGTGAAGACAATGTTAACATTTTGGTTTCTAAGAATATTTTTTCCCAGTCTCCCCAAAACAGTGAGGTACCATGGACCAAAGTCTAAGTAAAGAAGTTAGCAAGTAGTCTTTGTTTCAAGGATATCGTGTGACAATTCTTTATCCATATTATTCATCATTTAAACTATTTAAAATATATGGAGCTATAAAGTCCATTTTCTCTGCGAATTTTGCAACATATATACTACTAAGAACCATCAAGTTTTTTAACCATTTGTTGAAAATCGAAGATATTTTGCTTAGTTGATCCATGAACTGAAATTTTGAGTGCCTACTATGCAGTATTTTTTGTATAAAAATGTTGATATTTAATGTCAAACATTTTAATTTACATAATGCTTACCAATAATCTGTAAAAAATAAAAAGGAATGCTTATTTACACGAGACAAAGGAGGTCCCAGTTCAATAAACAACCCAATAACGTTCCAACTGAATTTATGATGCAGTCTATTGACATAGTCGTTTTCTTGACAAAAAACAGTGGATGGTATATCTAAAAAATCAGGAAAAGGTTTAAGAGCGAGATTGAACATACTATTAATAAAATATCTGCCCTCTAATGAGCAATGGCTGACATACTGCCCCTGGTAAATATAAACTAAATATAACTACAAATTTTTTTAAATGCATAAATGTGCCTTAACCTACAAAATGACAAAAACATATATGATGGCTTGACTTTCTCAGAAGGGGAAGTTGTATCTCTAGAAACATATTTGATCCTGAAAACACTGCTGTCATATAAGTGAAAAGATCAAATCAAAATTAACCTTAATGTCTCATTTTTCTTTTTTTGGAGTATGTTTGTTTTTAGGCAATAAAGAATCAGTTATTTTAAACTGTTTCACTAACAACTTGGCTTCCTACTGGCTCTGGCTCTTCTGGATAAAAAGAATAAATCAGGGGAAATACAAATAAATTCTTTCACCAGGACATTTCTGGTTGAGGGAAATATTCTTAAAAAGGTAATCATACCTTAAGAAAAGAGGCAGATATACAGACGTTTCACATCAGGCCCAGAACTAACGAAGTTTAAGTCATTATTCCCAAAAAGGCCAGATCATTTTTACTAGGATGAAATGCTCCTGAAGGCCTTAACCTGTTACAATGATTTGTTTGCACATGAGAGCAGTGCCTAGGACAGGCTTCCAGCTCTGTCACAACCATAGCTGCAGTTCCCAATATAAACTCTACTAAAATGCGTTTTCCCGATACAGGAAAACATGTGTTCTTATGGCTATTTAACACCTGAAGATGAAATTAGTGGCTTCTCTTCACTAGATACATTATTTTTTTAAAAGTCTCTTGCTAAATACAGAGACAGAGAAGCACCCTAGTTTACAGCACCATTTCTTGACTTTTTAAAGTATTAACCCTTTCCACCCAAGGAGGAAAATTAAGTATTAAGAAATAAGATTTGGTCAGGTAGGGCTATTAGACACTTTTCATAAATCACTGTAACATCCAGGGCTTTTGAACGTCTCCTCCAGGAAGAGTCCCTTTTCAGCCCCTTGGCAGTGACATGCTCCCAGTGAAAAGCACAGACTAGACAATTAAGTCTAAACTCCTTAGTCCAGCGGATAAAAATCAAATTTATGTCCTTATGTCATTTCCTCCCACCTTATCACTGACAGTACCTGTCTAGCAGCCAATGTGGACTCTCTGAAGTCAAAGATTATATCATTATCCATTACAGAAATTCAGGCATCTAGCACACTGTGTAGCCCACTGTAGTAACCAATACTTTCTCGTGGGTAGATGAACGCAACAGTTCCCAGTCTCTCAGGTGTGTAATTCCTTCCATACACTTTCCCTTACCGCAGCCTTAGAAATTCTTTGGTTTCAAGATTGAGAAGCCAGTCAAACTAGTTCTTTGTAAGAGGAAGCTTCCTGGAGGGATTCAGAGGGAATTTCATAGAATTAAAAAGCATGAAAGATAGTCAATATGGGGGTGGGAAGATAGTGGGAACTGGGCTGTCTCTCTGGGGCCATGTGTTCTCTTAATAATAGTACTGTCCCATTATTCTTTGCTGTAGACCTGCTTCTCCTACTTGTACTAAGTTCACAATGGCTGCCAACCACAAATCTATTTGATCTTAACAGCTTCAGGGCATAACTACTAACTCTTACTCTCTGTGTCTTGTCTCTTAGTTCAAAATCTTGGGAAAGAGATTCTGATTAGTGGCTCAAACCAAACTGAGTCTCTGGCATCAGTTGTTGCCTGTGCTTGAACCAGCCACGGCCAAGATTGCAGAATCATGGGACATCAATAGGACCTTTAGCAATGTCTATGAATGGGCAGAGCGTTCTTATAAGACAAGGTAGTGTTGAAGCAATGATCAACATCTTATTTTTTAAAAGATTTTATTTATTTATTTGACATAGAGGGAGAGAGCATAAGAAGGTGGTGGAGCAGGCAGAGGGAGGTGGAGAAGCAGGCTCCCCGCTGAGCAGGGAGCCCAATTTGGTACTCAATCCCAGGACCCCAGGATGGTGACCTGAGCTGAAGGCAGACATTTAACAGACTGAGCCACCCAGGCACCCAATGATCTACATTTTAAGAGACTGACAGGCTACCTACTGCACTAACAAGGCACCTGATCAACATTTTAATACAAATTTTAATACAAATAACCTCCTGACTCCACTTCATTTCATAAACTCCTAATCTTCCTTCAAGACTTAGTTTACAAATTAACCTTTTCTGTGATGCCTTCCCCAAATCTCAGTTGAGTTTAATTTTCCTAAACTGGCTCCTCTTGTTCTTGGTTTCAAACCCAGTTCATGTCTTTGTTTTCTACTACACTTATGCTCCTCAAAGTAAGAACTGTCTTATGTTACTTTTTTTTCCCCCTTATGTTGCTTTTTAAGATAGCACAGATATTTGTTGGAATGAATAAATGTTGCCTGAATGTGCATTAAAATTTCTCAGTAATTTGATTATCTTGCAACAAACATATTCTTGCCAAATTTCTGTCTAGGTTAATTATGAGGAAGATAGAAAAAAGAGGAAAAAGAATGTGGAAGAATGAATACAATGACAGTTTGCTCTGATCATTTCAAGGAGTCATGGAAACAATCTTGTAAATAACTTGGTGACATCGGGAACCCAAAAGTCGCATACAGACAGTTGAAGATAATTTGATCCTTGTCTTCACATGTATGTTATACCTGGGTCATTCTTCCTTATGGCCCAACAGAGTGTTTCTATCATTTTATAGACAAGCAGAGGATGTCAGGTCTTTTCTAGAGTAAATTAAAAAAAATAATAAAAGTAAAATTAGGTACTTAGAATAGTAGTGAACCTTGTTCAAATGAGGTAGGAAAGGTTTATGATACTCTTTTTCGTCTGATTTCCATGTGGAGGTAGAAATACATTCTTTCAGGGAGCCCGGTGTCTCAGTCAGTTAAGTGTCTGCCTTCAGCTCAGGTCACGATCCCAGTGTCCTGTAATCAGGCCCCGTGTCAGGCTCCCTGCTTGGTGGGGAGTCTCCTTCTCCCTCTCCCACACCCCTACTTGTGTGCTCTCTCTTTTTCTCTCTCTAATAAATAAATATAATCTTCAAAAAATATATATTCTTTCACTAGAACATATAAGTTTCTGCTGGATAGTATTCAGCAGCCAAATTAATACTTTAATTAATGTTCAAATTTATCAAATAAATTACAATAGGAAAACATTTTAAATTTTTTTCAGAGATTCTATCATGAGACAGATTTAGTGGTAGAAACAGTGACTATTTACATTAAAATATATATGTGTGTGTGTGTGTGTCTGCATGTTATCTTCAACAATAAATAGATATTATCTTTATTTACATTATACTGCAGTCACTAAATGGAATAGTGTACTTATAGACTCTCCCTGACAAAAGAAGTTTTTTAAAAAAATTTTAAGTAGTACTTCCATTTTCTACCCATACTGATGGAAACTTTGGTGTTAGCCATGGAGATTTAAAGTCTCTAATCCGCAGATTCTAAGAAGATTGACTGATTCATTCTTTTTTTTTTTTTTTTTGAGTACCTATTAGTAAAATCAAGGAAATTATACCACAAACTGGGAACGCAGGTGAGTTTTAAAAATTGTTTTCTAAGATCTGACAAAATGATTAGTCCACTATTTTGAAACTGAGTTTAAAAAATGCAGACAGATTTTTTTTGAAAGTTAGGTTATTTATATATTAAAGAGAAAATCTTAAGTGAATGGCTAGAGCCAGTATAAATTTAGGTATGAAAATCTGATTGATATATTTTCGAGTTACTATGGTTATGTAACAAATTAATAACTAAATGGTGTTATCCTATTGGATTCTGTGGGTTAGGAATTCAGACAGAGCACATGATGTCGGGGGCCTCAGATGGAAGACTCAACCTGCAGGCTCTGGGTTGGAATCGTTTGGAGCCTCCCTCACGCCCACATTTGGTGATGGATGCCAAATGTCAGCCCGATTTCCAGTTCCTCTCTGCGTGAGCCTCCCCTTGTGATTTCTCTGCATAGGCTAGTTTGGACTGTCTCACAGCATGGTGGCTGGGTTCCAAAATATGTGTCCTGGGAGAGAGAAAGAACCCAGGGAAAGTTCCATCACCTCTTAGGATCTAGACTTCCAGGTTAGTTCTGTTGTATGTTACTGGATTGAAGTGACTCACTAAGGCTGCCCCAAAACCTAGAGAAAGGAAGAGAGACCCCAGCTCCTAACAGATGAGTGTTGACATCATATTGTAAAAAGGCCATATGAATGGCATTTATTGGTGTATTACTGGGGGAAAAAAAAAGCCTTCTAAAATCCACAGAGAAACAGACCTTTCTGGATTCTGGTCAAATAATTATAACCCTTATAGGCTAAACTACAAAAGAAATAGATTTTAATTAGTACTTTTAAATTCTCATCTTCAAATGACTTTTTGTACTCATTCATTTCATGGTGATGTCTCATCTTTTGCATTTTCTATGGCAATGATAGCCTGGTAGGTAGTTAATTTTGAAACAAGAACAAAATTTTCGCCAAAAAATTTTTACATATGGAGTGGTTGTCCTGCTGTCCTATGGCACATTGGGCAACAACTACTGGTTACTGACTACTTTGCAATCAAAGTTGATGTGTACAAGACAACCCAAGTATCTAAAAGGATCTCAGGTAATAAACTAACCTAGTCTTATTAGATTATCCCAGGGTCCATCCATTATCATACCTTATTCCTAAATTCTGCCCATTTCTAAATCCCACTTCTTCCTGGAGGTGTCCTTGCCTAGACTAAAGAGCTCAAAACTTTACACATTCAATGTCATAGAGCTTATTTAGCTCCTACTTGTTTCTCTGGGTTTTGTTCCTGAACTGAATTCTTAGCATCTTAGTGAGGGACATAGTCAGTTCCCCCAATCACCCTTTAAAAAAACACACACACACACACACTTAACTAGTAGGACTCTGGATACAAGACAGATATCAGTAAATAATTATTAACATCTTCCCTAATTGTAGCTGTGTCATTCAAAAAGCCTTCACACATAATTGAAAGGAAAAAGTTCTATTTCATGGAGTAGGAAACAGAAGAAGAGAAGAGATAAAGCCTCATCCTTATAAAACTGTCACTGAGAAATACATAAATTAAAAATTCTTTTGAGAAAGGAAAAAATTCTGAAAACATCTGATGGAAGAATTATGACAGCAAGCAGGAACTGATACTGAGATGAAAGTAGATGGTATCTTCATGGAGCTTCGTTCAGCCACATAAAACATTTAATGTAAAGCAGCCACTAAATCTTTTGAAAAGCTACAATCACATCAGGATCATGGATTTCTTACCAGACAAGCTTCACCTGTCAGTTCATTTTTCTTACATTCACTCATTTTGTACAGTTGTGTAGACCATTCAGAACCTAAAGAGGCACAGAGGTTATTCAATACAATTTTTGAAAAGCACCTGTTCAAATGGATCTATGGCCTTTGATGTGAGACTATGCAGTTTAACAGAGGGCAGAGTTTGGCTGACCATGTCAATACCCCTTTTCTGCTTCATACTCAGGAACTGAGACAGACCAAATGCTTTTGACATGCCACCTTCCATTCTTCCTCATTTTCTCTTTTGCACATTCTAGGTTATACTCCCAGACATAGTTTGGTGTAATACTGAAACAACGCAATCATTCAAAAATGCCTTGAGAAACCTTTTTCTTCAGCAGCATCTAAGGTATACTTATACTTAGAATCTGGAAGAACCCATCAGAAGCCCTTCTCCCAGGTCACACAGATACATCAACCTCTGCTTTTGCAAATATTACCAGATAGTGAGCCCTGATCTGTTCCACTTGTGGTCCTTTCACCAACAAGCCCCAAACCGCAAAGGTCTTTTTCTTTTCTTTTTCAGTTAAAAATGTTGCTCATTATTAACATTTACAAAAAGGAGTTCTCCTTTGGTCGTTAATTTCTAGATTTTATATAGGACTGAAATAGTTTTTCAGGGCACTTGGGTGGCTCAGGTCACGATCCTGGAGTCCCGGGATCAAGTCCTGCATCAGGCTCTCTGGTCAGCAGGGAGTCTGCTTCTCCCTCTGACTCCCCCCTCACTCTCTCTCTGTCAAATAAATAAAAAATCTTAAAAAAAAAAAAGAAATAGTTTTTTGATTAGAAACTATTTCTAAAACCTCTGAAATTTCTGAAAAAGAAAGGAAAATTGTATTGGACTAAGATTTCAAATGCTTTCCAGAAGGATGTACCAAGTCTTAGATACAAAGGTTTTTGACCTCTATTTCCAGGAAGGGCACTGACTGCCAGTTACTTTTATCTAATATCTGTTTAGCAAGAGCAGGCATCAAAAGATAAGAAGCAGTGAAACAGTTTCTCTGATGGCAAATTCTTGATTGCTATAGAAAGTGATTAAAAATACACGGGGAAGGGGAAAAGGGGGTGGAGTGGGAGTTCATATATGCTGTAAAGTAGTCAGAGCGGGATACACTCAGGATGTAGTTTACAACAGAAGATGACATATGTTTCTTCTATAAAAAAATTTGGCAAGTACTAACTTGTTATATGACCTGTCCAACTTATTTGATCATAGCTGATAAAAACTCTGTCCTAGAGTTCATGACCACTAAAACGATGACTTGATTTCTGTAGGTTCTCTGAATTTTACACTTCTCTAGTGTCTTTGCATAATGTTATACTAGAAGCCCCTACCAGGGGATCATGATAAAAACGTATGGTAAAACCTTCAGTTTGTAATAAAGTGACTTTAATTCTCAGACTCTCAGGGGTGACCTTATGGTCAATTCCATTATATTTTATGGTTTTGTTTTTTGTTTGTTTGTTACCTTGGATTGTTTTCAGGTTTCACAGATAGACATTTACCTCATTTGTTTTTGTGGGGTAGCCAGTGTCCTATTACTGCCAATGGATGAGAATGTCAATGTTAGTGTTAAGTGACTTAATTATTCTCATAATGGACTATATGTAAGTCTAATACTAGTAAACTGCCTTGCCCCTTCTAATTTTATTTTCTTTCTTCTTCATCAAGCAGCATTCTTAACTGCCTTCTCACTGTGCCTACCTTTACATTTGCAGCTCCAAATTTACTAAGTTTCATGGATCTGACACACACAACAGAACAATAAAACACAGAATGTTCATTCAAACAACAAATATTTAGGGGTACCTGGGTGGCTCAGTCGGTTAAGCATCTGACTGATTTCTGCGCAGGTCATGATTCCACAATCATGAGATGAAGCCCTGAGTTGGGTTCCATGCTTAGCATAGAGCCTTCTTGTCCTCCTCCCTATTCTCTGCCCCTCTCTTCCTACCCCCCCCTAAAATAAATAAAATCTTTGAAAATATATATTTATGAAGTGACTAACATATGTTTGACCTCAAATATCCAGCACAGATACAGGACCAAGATTTGGAAAAAAACAAACCAAAGATCAGTCAGCAAAAAGAATATGATCCCCAATTCACCTCATCACCCTCTTAATTTTCTTTTAATCATTGTGGATCAATTCACCACTGGCCCTAGAGTAATAGCTATAAAACAAATGTATTTGTTTTCAGAACATGAGGCTGAAGCTTTGTTGAATGACATAAAAAAAAAATGAGTGAATTATGATGGACTTGGTTTGTATTTTTCTTCTGCAACTCAGATTTAAGCATGGAAAATTTTATAAATGAATATAGCCAGATGTAACTAGAGGTTTGCATAATGGAAGTACAGAGTAAATCTAATAAGTAATCAATCTCTGGTATTCCAGTTCAGCCAGAAGGCCAATAAACAATGTGAAGAGAAAGTCCCAGGGTACCACTCTTCAATATTTTTTTCCCAAATCACAACCATGACTATCAGACAGCTTAACAGAATTCACAAAAGCAGACTACCAACCTTGCCCAGTAGATAAAGGTGAATTAAATCAATACTGATTAAAATGATCTACCTCCCTCTACTAATATAAAACCATTCTTCAGTGCCAAACATAAACACCCAACAATACAGTATGAAAGAAAAGATGAATTTTTGCCTTTTAAGTGACAAATTATATTTTTTATCAAATAGTTTAAACAAATGGATATAAACAGGATACTAGATTAAAAGTTTATGACAATTTTTGACATAAGACCCCAGTTTTTGGCTTTGCATATCTGAATGATGTGAAATATGAAATTTACTTTTAGTAAATTATTAAGTAAATGAATTAGTTGCCACAGGTTCAAATTTGTTCCTTTATCGTTCCTAAGGAGAGAATAATTTTAATCATAAGTAGAAGAAAGAATAGATACCTGACCTCCCAAAATATATCTATGTTTATAACTTCAGGAAAGAAAAAAAAAATCCAATTATTCCCAAGAGAATTTATTTCTTTTGGAAAAAAGAAAAGAATGGCTGTAAATAAGAATTTTATACACACACACACACACACACACACAAAGGAAAGATTCAAAAAATAGACTTTCAATGTTGAGCACTTAAAAAACGAGTTCCATTTTTTTCTTCAGCCACAAGGAACAAAATCATTTACTAGAAACTACAAATGAGTGTTCAGTTTTAACATTTTTTGAATGTCTCTTTGCTTAATTCTTCTATTTGATTAAGGAAGAAAACAGACTATTTGATTTAAAAATGAAGTCAGTCAAAATAAGCTTTTGTAAAGCACTAGAAGCAAGACATTTAGAATTACCTCTTCGATGATCTACAGAGAAGGAAGGAGAGACATGGTAGAAATTATTGTGACACAGAAAGTAATTTAAGGGGACGCCTGAGTGGCTCAGTTGGTTAAGCAGCTGCCTTCAGCTCAGGTCATGATCCCAGGGTCCTGGGGTCGGGTCCCACATTGGCTCCTTGCTCGGCAGGGAGCCTGCTTCTCCCTCTGCCTCTGCCTGCCTCTCTGTCTGCCTGTGCTTGCTCTCGTGCTCTCTCTCTCTCTCTCTGACAAATAAATAAATAAAATCTTTTTTAAAAAAAAGTAATTTAAGAACTTAAGAACTTGGATGCAAAGAACAAAGAGAAAGAGGAATCAGAACCATCACTAATAATGCTAACATAGAGGTCATCTCTTATTTTATCTGGAGATAAACCAATGTCCCATCATCTAAACATGCTAAGAGACAAACGAAAATCAATTTTGAAGATAGCAGAGTCAAACAGGTTCTGGAATTTTTTAAAAACTGCAAAATTCAAATCATTTTTTAAAAAAGATTCCATTTATTTATTTGAGAGAGAAAGAGATCATGAGAGGGGAAAGGTCAGAGGGAAAAGCAGATTCCCCGCAGAGCAGGGAGCCCGATGTGGGACTCGATCCTGGGACTTCAGGATCATGACCCGAGCCGAAAGCAATTGCTTAACCAACTGAGCCACCCAGGTGTCCCTCAAATCTTATTTTATACCAGTTTTCCATCACATAATATTTACAAACTCTCTTAATCTTTCTGAGCCTCAGTTTCTTTATCTTTAAAGTGGAAATAATACAGTTATGCCATAGAAGTTACCCTGTGGTGACTAAAGGATGACTTAAAATAATATACATAAAGCACAGTACCTGAAACATAGTAGTTATTTAAAAAATAGTAACAGGTTTCCTTTTCTAGTTGTCCTAAAAACAGGTAAGTTTGATTTGAGAACAAAGACACAATAAAAAGGAAAAGCAGTGAAGCAAAGAATTCATCTTCCACAAGCAACTCTAAATGAATAAAATGTTTCCAGGCACATCATATGTTCACTCAAATTCTTGAGTTCCCCACAAGTGCCAAAAATCACATTAGACCATGGGATCTGAACAAGTAGAACAGGTCTATTCCTTCTTAAAAAAAAAAAAAAAAAAAAAGAGAGAGAGAGAGAGAGAAAAGAAAAAAAAAAGGAAGGCAGTTAAGTAAGGAAGACACAAATAATTATCAAAACATATTGTGCAACAAATCAAACCATTAAAACATAGAGGAAAGAGCAGTTAAGTATGTGGGTAGTCAAGGAAGAATTTGCCGATCAGTTCAGTTTGGGTCTTCAACAATTTGTCGAAACAATGCTTATTAAAGTGTGGTTCGATATCAGAAGCCTCAAGACTACCTGAGAACTGGTTAGATATACAAGTTTTGGGATCTCAGACCTACTAAATCGGAAATCCTGGAGGTGGAGTCCAGCAATGTATTTAATTTACCTTTCAGGTGTATTCTGATGTAAAGTTTGAGAACCACTGAAGTAGGAGTTCACCAAGTAAGGATTGCGGAGGGTGACATTTCAGGCAAGAAACACCATGTTCAGACAACCAAAGAGAATTCCACATGTCTGGAGGATGGCAGGCATGGAGGTGAGTGACAATGGAAGAGAGTGTTTCAGTAGCCTGGGGTCAGGCTATGAACGTCTGTATACCATGTCAGAGTTTGAACTTCATCTTCTAAGCAACAGGGATTAGGAGTATTATAGGGAGACTCATTTCTTTTTCCCTTAAATCTCTGCAAAGAGAGCAGGTAGCACAAATAGGTAAAAATATGCATAAAAATGAAAAAAAAAAAAGAAATGTGAAAGTCCCCTTAAAGAAGATTGAGCACATCAACGATGCTCTCAGAATGGATTCTGCCACAATTAATTCCCATACGCTGTCATTCCAAGATAGCAGCTCTGGTCTAGTCAGTGATTCCTGGGCATGATGATTTCTAGCTGGACAGCCTGGGGAGGAACCACTGAACTTTACTAAATCTCAGTTTTCTCATATAGAAAATGGGTAAAAATCTGCTCCAAGATGAGCTATTGAGAATTAAATGGGAGAGGCTTGTCCAAGTCACTGAGAACGTTAAGGTATATGCACTACAAGATACTCTTGTTAATGATGTAACTTAACTCTTTGAATTCTTCCTGTGGAGTAAGTGGAAATAAATCTATAAAAGGGGTATGCTACCTGCTGGGGGGGTGCACATCAGAAATTATTATTATTTTTCTATGTTAAACAATGCATTCACTGGGCAAGGCTATAAATCCAAATTCAGAATCTACCAAAATCAACAGAAGGAAGAAATACCCAAGGGTCGGGCACTCAGAGGGGGAGAGAAAACCCAGAGTTTTTTGCAGAGAATTCTGCTGCCTCTGGCCATAATTCATATGTGGATATAATTAAGAAGTGAGAGTTAATGATAGTACAAGAAAGGGCAAAATTTGGGCCACTGCACTAAAGGTAAAAGTCTTCAGGTTTTGCACCTGGATATAAATGAACATCAGACTGCATGCTGATCCTAGACACAGATAAGAGAAAAAGCCTTCCAATGAATTACATGCAGACTCCAGTATTAGAAGAGTTTCCAATTTCAGATGCAAAACAGAATTTTATTATCAACAAAGCCAAAGGGGAAATGACATTTGAAAATGAACAGATAGCGTTTTGTTTTTTGGGGTTTTTTTGTTTGTTGGGGTTTTTTTGTGGGTTTTTGGGTGGGTTTTTTTCGTTTGTTTTGTTCTGTTTTAGTATTTTGTTTTGTTTTGTTTTGTTTTGTTTCTGTTTTGCCTTCTCCTTGGTGAAAGCCAGGGGCACAAGCCAAAAGGACAGGATTCAAAGTCAGTTAAAAGCAGAAGGACTAATTACAGACATTCTGCCTCCCACCAAGTTGTGGGTAACACAAAAATCCCTGACTTCTTTGGGGACCTAGCTTTATCAGTAAAACCCATGGAAAAAATCACTGCAAATGAAAATACAGATACAGTGCACAAAGCGTAGTGGAATCTATCAGACTCCCCAGTGCTGACATGGGACCTTAATCTCTCCTTTCTTCCTTTGTATAGATACACCTTACTGTTATTTTACTTGTAGCAGTTCATGATGCCAAATCCACGCAGTGCCCACGTACTGCAGATCAGGACAAAGCGGGGATGTTGTTTAAAGAATACTGTGGGTTTATGGGGGCACCTGGGTGGCTCAGTGGGTTAAGCCTTAAGACCTCTTTGGCTCAGGTCATGATCTCAGGGTCCTGATATCGAGCCCCACATTGGGCTCTCTGTTTGGTGGAGAGCCTGCTTCCCCCTCTCTCTCGGCCTGCCTCTGCCTACTTGTGATCTCTCTCTCTCTCTCTCTGTGTCAAATAAATACATAAAATTTAAAAAAAAGAAATCATTAAAAAAATAAAGAATACTGTGGGTTTACTAACTACTTTAGCTAAATAAATTTATAAATGCTGCTGGTGCTACACATACAACTCTTCAGAGATTTCAAAAACTTTTTTTTTTTTCTGGTTAAAAAAGGTGGAGGCTTACAGTTGAAAATTTGGAATACTCAGGAAAGTAATGAGAAAATGACAGTTACGATTCCACCACTCAGTGGTAATGGCTGCCAACAATTTACAGTATTTTTCTATAGCTTCTTAACACATATTCGTAGGTTTCATCACTTTGCATTACACTGTAAGTACTTCTCCATATTATTAAAATAAAAACCCTTCAGAGATACAACTATAATGACTGCATGGAATTCTATCATGATTATGTGATCATGTAATTTAACATTTCCTGACTGATAAACATTTAATTTTCACCATTATTAGAATCCGGTGATTAATTTCTTTGTGCATAAACAGTTGATTCCCTTCACAAAGTATTTTCTAAACACTTGATGCAGCATTACAACAAAGCCTTTAATATTTTGTTATATTGCCTTCAAATTGTTTTTCCACGTGTAAGGATAAATTATATTATCATATAGAATTTTTTCCTGTTTAAATCACAATCTGTCAACTTCTGTCAAAATTAAATATATTAATTTCATCTGAGTCCTTCATGCAGTATAATTTTTGTAGTTTCCCTAAACACTGAATATTTTTAGAAATGCATTTTATACTTTTTCTTTTTTTAATGAGAACACGAAAGTTCTACTCTCTTCGCAAATTTCAATTATACAATGCTGTGACCTCAAATACAGTCACTATTAGATGCTCAGACTTTATTCATCTTATAACTAAAAATTTGCACTTTTTACCAATCTCTCCCTATTTCCCCCACCTACCAGCCCCTGGCAATCACTTCTCTACTCTGTTACTATGAGTTCAACTTTTTTTTCTTTTAACATTCCACATATAAATGATGCCTTGCAGTACTCTTCTTTCTGTCTGACTTATTTCACTTAGCATAATGCCCTCCAAGTCCATCCACATTGCTGCAAATGAAAGGGTTTCCTTCTTTTCCAGATTGAATAATATTCCATTATATATGGGTAAGTGTATCTCCTGAGGACACTTAAGTTGTAGGAATGCAATTTCGAATGACTGAATGGTACCTCACTGTAACTTAGGAATAAAAATTATGTATATAACAATATTTTTACTATTGGGTAAGTGGGTTAGCTGGACCTTGGCAACAACATGTGTATTGCTGAAATAAACTGCCCAGGATTCATGTTTTTATATGCATTTCTGATTTGAATAAAGAAAATCAATGCTATTAAGTCTATAAACTACTTTTTTCCTAAAAATTCTGTACAAAAAGTTTATTGATACCCATAAGTTGTATATTAAACTTCTTCACAGACCACAGGTCAGATACTGGTCCTTAAAAAAGCAGCCATTCTGGGTGCCTGAGTGGCTCAGTCCATTAAGCATCTGCCTTTGGCTCGGGTCATGATCCCAGGGTCCTGGGATCGAGCCCCTCACTGGGCTCATTGCTCAGCAGGGAGTCTGCTTCTCCCTCTCCCTCTGCCGACCACTCTGTCTACTTATGCTCTCTCTGTCAAATAAATAGACAAAATCTAAAAAAAAAAAAAAGCTATTCTAACAATATTTCACTTCAGTTTGCATTTCTTTTGTTAATAAGTGGGTGGGTATTTCAGAAATTTTTTTGCTTGTAATTATTTCTAATTTTATGAGTTGTCTATGTAAAAGTATGTTATTCTTCTCTTAAGATGTTCACTTTAAGAGCATTTTATATACTATATATAAATATGCATATATTTATATATAGTATATATGTTATCATATATGACATATCACTAATATCTTTAAGATATTAATGATGCTTAACATTCATAAAGTTTAACATTTATGTAGTAAAAGCTAATAATATTTCTCTTTACATTTTCTCTTTAATATGTTGAAAGAATTCCTTCACCATATTATGTGGAAAATATGTATATTTTCTAAACATGTCTAGACACTTTGTCTAGACACTTCTAGGTATCTTTTTGGTTTTGGGGTGATTTTTTGTATTTAAACTTTAAATCTATACGAACTCTATTTTAGTATATGGTGCCACAAAAGGGCCCAAGTTTATAGTTATTCAACAGCTCTAATGTCTTTTACTTAATGATCTTTCCTTCCTGTAATGTACAATATCATGTACTATAATCTGTTATCTTATTACTATCAAAATATGTTTTATTAAATAATATATAATATAGCATCTTAAACACAGAGTCTCATACATAGAAGAGTCTCATTCTGGGCTTTTCATACTCCTATTTCCCCTCCTATATTCTTTATTCACCTTAATGCTACTCCAAATAGGATACTCAGGTACAACATTTTCCAAGCTAGCAGTGATAATCCCATATAATATTCTGTTTTATCAGAAAATTATTTTATCTTCATGGGTCTCCTTGAGATGAATTATATTTTTTTTCAAATTCCAAAACAATCCCTAACAAATATTCTTTCTAGGAGTTTGGCTGAAATCAGAATCACATTGGACAAACATAATCATTTAAGGGAAACTCTCATCGTTTAAGAACTGGTGTTTCCCAGGGAGAAAAATGACATACTGTATATAATTTGTGAGAAGTTTACCTTTTAACATTTTCCACATCCACCCTGCTAAAGAGTCTTTAATTATTGGAATACAGCAAAATAAGAGAAAAATAAAGGGGGATTATCCAATAACCAGAGAGAAATAGGAAGAACATTTTAAATTTTACACAAGTGGCGGGCTTTTTTAATGAAAATTGTAATCTGTTCTCATTTCAACAAGTAATTTTATCATTGCACTGATTTTCTCACTTACATTTAACTATTCTCCCAGTAAACTACTAAGATGCAAGAATTTCACATTATTTTTTTTTTGTATGCAGATATTAAGTTATCTGCAGGCATTCCAAAGTTACCCTAAAGTGTTAAAAGCAATCTAGACCTACTTCAGTATTATGTTATTTCTACAAGGCCACTAAAATATAACCCAAACAAAACTGAAAGGGAAGACAAGATAGATAATTAAGAGTTTTCAAGGGTTGGCTGATTCATTATGTAGCTTGTTCAGAAATTATTTAAGCTAAAAGAAACTTGATCAAATGCTGAAATCAAGCAATCTCAATTTTTTAAATTAAACTTTTCATTTTGAGATAATTATGGATTCACAGGAAATTGTAAGAAATAACATAGATCCCAGGGGGCCTTTACCCAGTTGCCCTAATGGAAATATCTTACAAAACTGTAGTACACTATCACACCCAGGATACTGACATTGATATAGTCAAGATACATATAATTCCATCATTACAAGCATCCCTTGTGTTAAACTTTTATAGCTTCAAGCCCTTCCCTTCCACGGCCATCCCTTACTTACTCCCAGGCAACCACTAATCTGTTCTCCATTTCTTTTAATTTCATTATTTTTTAAATGTTATAAAAATGGAATGATAATATATAACCATTCAGTATTGGTGTCAGATAGAAATCCATCCATGTAGTTACATGGAAATCCATCCATGGTAGTTACGTGGATACGTTCCTTTTTATCACTGAGCAATATCGCATGGCATGGATGTATCATGATAGGTCTGACCATTCACCCCTTGAAGGGCTGATCTGTTTCCAGTTTGGGGCTATTACAAATAAAGCTGACATGAACATTTGTGCACAGGTTTTTATGTGAACATAAGTTTTCACTTCTTTCAGATAAATACATAGCAATGTAACTGCTGGGTCATATGGTAGTTCCATGTTTACTTTTAATGAAATGACCAAACAGTTTTCTAGAGTGGCTGTACCATTCTACATTCCCTCTAGCAATGTATTACCACCCATGTCCTTGCCAGCATTTGGCAGGATCACAATTTTTTTAATTTGAGCCATTCCAATTAGCATGTAGTGATATCTTATTGTTTTAATTTTTATTTCCCTCATGGCTAATGATTTTAAATACCTTTTCATTTTTTTGTTGTTGTTGTTTCTTTGTTTGTTTGTTTGTTTGTTTTTTGCTATCTGTATATCCTCTTTGGTGAACTATTTCTTCATGTTTTTTACCTATTTTCTAAAAGGATTTTTTTTTTTTTTTTTTTTTTTACTACTGAGTTTTGAGATACTAGTCCTTAGTCAACTATGTGGCAAGCACTTTCTCCCAATCTGTAGCTTCTGTTTTCATCCTTTTAAAGATTTTTTTCCATTTATATATTATACAATCAGTATCAGGTCTTAGAACTCTTGCCTAGCCCCAGATCTGGAAGGCTTTCTCCTGCTCTTTTCCAAAGGTTTTTGGTTTTGTGTCTACCTTTAAATCTGTGATCAATTTTGAGTTTACTTTTGTGTAAAATGAGACAGGTAGATGCACACTTTTTTTGTCTCTGGATGTGCAACATTATTTGCTGAAAGGCTATCTTTCCTCCACTGAATTGCTTTTGTACCTTTGTCAAAATCATTTGAGCATATTTACATTGTTCTATTTCTGAGTTCTCTGTTTTATAGCATTGATTGATGCATCTGTCCCTCTACCAATACTGTCTTGAATATTGTAGCTATATAATAAGACTTAATATCATATAGATTGATAATATCATATAGATTGATTCTCCCCCCCCCCAATATGGTCATTTTTCAAAACTGTTTAACTGTTGTAACTTCTTTGCCTTTCCATATAAAGCTTTTAGTAATCTCATTTACAAAAATTCTTCTGGGATTTTGATAGAAATTATATTAAATTATGTTATCAATTGGGAAAAATCAGTATCTAATTTGGTGTATTTAGATCACTTACCTTTAAGGTAATTAATATGTTAGGGCTGATGCCTACTGCCCTACTTTTTGTTTTCTGTTTTTCATTTTTATTTTGCTTTTTTTCCCCCCTGTCATCCTGTGGATTATTTTTACATTCCACTTTCCTCAAAGAAAAAAAAATGGAGTAGATATATTTTTCCCTATTCTTCCCACATATATAACTAAAAATCCTGGACCTTATATATAAAACAAACATAAGAAGATTCTGAAAGGTAAAGAGAAGGCAGACCTGCTAGGGAACTTGGGACCCAAGGAAAAATACACTAGTATGTTCCCTGGGTTTTCTTGTTACCTCATATATTCCACACTCAAGGCTGAAAAATCCAACAAACCAAAACCCCAACAAATAAAAATTAGATATCAGATAGATAGATTAAAAAAAAAAAAAAAAGCTCAATTTCTCCACCCAAAGGACCAGGAAAGAGGCTGCCGAGCAAGATAAAGTATTACAGAGTAACCAATAAACTAGAGCTAAATACTAAAGAAAAAAATGTGCTCCCCCAACCCCTCCCCCCATTACATCTACTAGCACTTCTTCTAAGCGGTAAGGAGGCAGGGCCTCCAATCCCAGCACTGTAGTTGTTCCAGAGAAGGCTGAGCAAGGAGACTAGAATTTTATCCTTGCTGGGTAGTAATAAGCCCCTACCACAGTATCAGAGGACACCCTATGGAGATACCATTTGTGCTCCAGCCTCCACCCAGAAGTAAGGAAGCCCTCCTCCCCTCTTACTGGTATGGTAGAAAATGAAGCTTAATGGGAAAGCAAGATTTTGTCCACCATACAGTAGTAACAAGGCCACTCTCCTCATCCTGTTATTGAGGACCAAGCAGGAAGTAGTAATAAGATACTCCTATCAATCTAGAGATGTATCAGTGAAGGCCTAGTGGGGAGCTGAAACTTCTTTTCCAGCTATAATGAGAAGTCTCACTGCTTCCCCAGCCTGGGAGTCAATGGAGGCTAACTAAGAAACCTGAACTCCTACCCCACCTGGAAGTAAAAGGATGCAAGCTCTACCCAACTTTCTCTGTTGGAACTCTCAGAAGAAGAAAGGTAAACAAAAAGGTTTAAATAAGATCCAGAGTCTCATAACCTAAAAACCAAAATGTCCAGGTTTTGATCTATTATTTGCATATAAGAACTAGAAAAATTCTTAAAATAATCTGATGAAGATTTTAAAAACAATCAGAAAAGGTTTCAACAAGCTACCATGAATGTGCTTGAAACAAAGAAATACAAAGTCCCAGGGGGAAAAATTCAGCAAAGAGATAGAAAATATAAAGAAAATCAAATTTAAATTTTAGAAGTGAAAAATAACAGAAATAAAACACTCATGCAGAAGGGGCCAGAAGGGGCCAGAAGAAAGAATCAGTGAACTGAAAGATAAGACAATAGAAATTAACCTCTCTAAATGAGAGAACATAGGTTGAAAAAATAATAACCAGTCTCAGGAACCTGTGGGACTATAATAAAATACCTGATATCTGTGTTACCAGAATCCTGGAAGGAGATTTGAAAAAGAGCAGAGCTGAGAAAATACTCAAAGAGATAATGGTTGCCAACTTCTCACATTAGCAAATGACATAAACCTATCAACTCAAGCAGCTGAACAAATTCTAAACAGGATTCGCCCAGAGAAATTCACTCTGATTCATCATAGTGAAACTTCCGAAGAAAAGAAAAAATCCTGAGAAGAGGAATAATACCTTCCCATAAAGAGAAACAAATCAAGCGACAGTGGATTTCTCATTAAAACCCCGAAGCCAGGATGAAATGACATGACATTGTTCAAGCAATGGAAAAAAAAAAATTGTCAACCCAGAATTCTATCCCCATTGCAAATGCCCTTCAGGAATGAAGGGGAAATCAAGACATGTTCCCATGAAGGGACAAGAAGAGAATTTGTCACCAGCTGACGAATCCTAAAAAAATGACTGAAGAATGGCTATTCAGAGAACTCTCTGAATAGAAAATTAATAATGAAAGAAGGTTTAGTATCAAGAAGGAATAAGGAAGGTAAGTGAAAAATGCATCAGTGCAATAGATTTTCCTTCTTGAGTTTGATAAATTATATTTTATGGTGTAAGCAAGAATTATAACACTGATGTTGTTCTGTCTGATGTAGAGGAAATATGTAGGGCAGTATGTTATAAATGGGGAAGGTAACAGAATGTAAAGGAAAGAATTCTTCAACAGGTGGAATGATTACAATGGTAGACTGTGATAGATAATGTATATTTAATGTAATACCTAGAGCAACTACTAAAAGACCTATCAAAAATATACACTCCAAAACACTATATATAAACCAAATCATATCAGTTTTAAGAATTGAGCCTTCATAACTATTACCATCAACATCAGGTGGCAAATTGTAGAATCCTAAAAATGGGAATAAAAGCAGCATGTTTTCTGTCTTTTTTTTTCTGATTCATGACAAAACAGGAAATGTAGTATGGACCATGTTTGAGTATATTCTTCTATGCTTATTTTTTGTTGTTGTTGTTTTTAAATATTTTATTTATCTATTTGACAGACAGAGATCACAAGTAGGCAGAGAGGTAGGCAAAGAGAATGGAGGAAGCAGGCTCCCTGCTGAGCAGAGAGCCTGATGCGGGGCTCGATCCCAGGACCCTGGGATCATGACCTGAGCTGAAGGCAGAGTCTTTAACCCACTGAGCCACCCAGGCGCCCCATCTTCTATGTTTTAATAGTATGTGAATTTATGTCTATTTCTCCTTTTATAAGGAAAACATTGTTTTTTGTTTTTTTTTATTTAAGCTTTTTTTATTTAAACATATAATGTAACCCCACCACCCTCTCCCAACCCCTCTCCCCCTCACCCCCCTCAGTTTGTTTTATGACATTAAGAGTCTCTTTTCGTTTGTCTCCCTCCCGATCCCATCTTGTTTCATTTTTTCTTTTCCTACCACCTTAACCCCCACCCCCTTTGCATCTCCACTTCCTCATATCAGGGAGATCATGTGATAGTTGTCTTTCTCCGGTTGACTTATTTCGCTAAGCATAATATGCTCTAGTTCCATCCATGTCATCGCAAATGGTAAGATTTCATTTCTT
>RCUC01166197.1:0-40929 GCA_003697995.1 Taxidea taxus jeffersonii
TACAAGGAAAACTGTCCATGCTGCACTTTATTATTGCTAGTAATCTGTCAAGACCACCATATTATTTCCCACTTTTTGTCAGAAACTACAAATATATTTCACAGGTATGAGCCTTCTGAGCTTGATGTCAATTGTTCTGTTTTGTTTTTAGATCCGGGGATTTCTGTCACGATTTGATAATGTCCTTCCTGTCAGCCTGGCGTTTGACAAATGTACAGCTTGTTCTTCCAAAGTAAGTCATTCTGCATTTGAGGGTCTTGGTTTTCAAAATGAATCTGTTACCCTTACCAGCAAGAGGCACTGAACCCAACTGAGGACTTTTTTGAGGGGGAGGGATGGGGTCTAAAAAACTGGAGGGGATTTGTCATTTATGTGTATTCATTCTCACAGAGAAACCAACCTGAGAAAGTTTGATTTATAGTACAGAGAGACACTGAATTAGATATTGTAGTTCTGTATCAATACTTGCATCACAATAATTTTAGCTTGAGTGTGAACTTTTATGTTTTGCTCCTATCCGGAGGTTCCTTGCTCACATGGACCATCACAGAGCAATTTTAAGTGTTCTTAGAGGAGGAGGGATACCAGGCAGTCCTCCTGGTTTGTCTTTTGGAGATCTATATAATGAAAAAAAGTAAACAGAGATTAGGGGCCTGGCTAGGGAGCACATAAAAGGGCCCCTTCAGCTTTGATCTTTCCAGAGGCTCTAAAAATAGAGCTGGCATGTCCTCTATTGTAATGGGAACCGGCTGATGTATCTCCAAACTACAGTGATGGCATCTCACTTTTTCATAGGCCTAGAGATAGTCTGGGTTACTTGTGCCTGCACACTGTGTATTTATAGCTAATTTTCTTTTGTATGCTAATTTTTATAGCTAATTTATAGCTAATTTTCTTTTGTATTTTCATTTATTTATTTATTTATTTGTTAGAGGGAGAGAGAGCGAGCACAGGCAGACAGAGGCAGAGGGAGAAGCAGGCTCCCTGCCGAGCAAGGAGCCCGATGTGGGACTCCATTCCAGGACGTTGGGATCGTGACCTGAGCTGAAGGCAGCTGCTTAACCAACTGAGCCACCCAGGAGTCCCTTCTTTTGTATTTTCTTTAAGCCATTGATGCCCAGTGATTTAACCTGGGCTTTTAAAACTCAAACTTCTTGATAAGATTTTCATGTTCAAGTGTTATGCAAAATAGTTTTGGGGTCATTAATCCCAAACCATAGCCTCTTACTTCTAATTCAGGATTCAGGACTTTTTTTGCCATGGAGACTCATCTGGCAGTACAGAAAGCATTGAATTCTGGTGAAATTCTCTCCACTCTGAGTTGATAAGCTTCCCCCCCCAACCCCCGTGTATGTTTCCGGGGGAGGACTTTACTTGGTTTACTTTTACAAAAAAGTAAACTAAGCTGTTTTATCATTATGCATCCCAAGTGTCAATGTTTAGATTTAAAGCTTACCATTTCTCAGTAGTTACCACGAGCTCGTTTTTTTTGTCGTCTCTCGAGGTACCATATCTGTTCAAGTCAGGGCCTTAAGGATGTCTACTTCTGTGTTCAGAAATGCAAGTTTTAGGATTATATGCTTTTTAGTGAGCACATTTTTTTTTCTTTGAATGGCTGAGCTAATTGGTCTCAGAATAACTTGGCAGTATTAATTTTCATGCTGAAATCATTTGGTACAGGTACCAGTTTTTCTGTGGCTTTTTGTAGACCAGGCATTTCAGTGAACTAAAGGTAACTGGGTTCTGTAAGTGAAATGTAAACACTCATTCTTTCTTGTTCTATTTCTAATTAAATTAGCCCTTGAGATACTGTTTGTGAAAGAATCACAAGCATACCAGCTAACTGAGGTCCCATCTATTCTTTGAAAGGGAATTGCTTTGCATTTTTCTTTCACACTTATTGTAAGCATTAAACTAAATATAGGTATCACTTTTTTTGTTAGCAAAGTTAATTCCTCTTGGTGGTCATTCTGAGAGTCCTGCTTTACATAAACATGCTGGACGATTTAATACAAACTGCTTTGGATTTTAACAGCTGTGCTATTCCCATGGTGATCACTTTTCATGTGGTCTGGGTATTAAATTTCTTTTGTGCTGAAAAGGTTGCTTCACTGGTGCACGTATTTCCTTACAGTAGAAACACAGTATTTACTTACTTGGCTAACTTCTTTATTCGCTTAGGAGAATGTCATTCTCTATTATCTGCAAACCCAACATTAATACTTTGAAATGACAAATCCAATTATAGTTTCATTTCTGTGCATGTGAATTTAATGCATACTTACCATAATATTTTTAAACTGAGTCATATCATAGTTGTTATTGTTTCAAAAAGATTCTTTGGGGCTAAAAATGACTTTTTAAAAATTCTTCTTTGATATCCATGAAGTAATTTTTTCCTTTGGTAATATTTGGTATTTTTGCCTCCATCCCCCCAGGACCAAGGCCATACTTATATCTAATTTAACACAGATACAGACAGAAAGATGGGGGAGATAGGGGCACCCGGGTGGCCCAGTGGGTTAAGCCTCTGCCTTCTGCGCTGGTCGTGATCTTGGGATTCTGGGATAGGCCCCTGTGTCGGGCTCTCTGCTCAGTGGGGAGCCTGCTTCCCCCACCACCCCCCACCTGCCTCTCTGCCTACTTGTGATCTCTCTCTCTGTGAAATAAATAAAATCTTAAAAAAAAAATGGGGGAGATAGAATAAGCTCTGCTGAGTAATATGCTCTGTTCATTACTGTATTTATATATATGTATAGACCTTTTATAAGGCCTGAGGTGGGGAAGACTAGAGTTCTCTACTGTGTCAGGGAGGGCCGAATCATCTACACACAAATAGTTTCTTACCTTGTTTGGTTTTAACTTGGCAGGTAGCCAGATTAATTGTTCCATCTTACATTAAAAATACTGAAGAATCTGGAGGGAGGAGGGTAATGAAGAGGCATTTTCATTCCAATTTCTGATTATTGTCTTAAAATGACAGTATCTGCCACAGAATTTCAAAAAGTCTTATTTGAAGCTATATGAGTTGTTTTTAGTTCTAAAAAGGAACTTAGAGCCATCTGAAGTTTTTGTGGATTGCTACCAGCAGAGAAAAAAATAGAATTTTTAAACCAATATTCTTGAAAGAATTTCTCATAATACACTGAATTAGTTATTATTAGCCTTTGATCTAAATATTTTGGGGGGAAGTTAGGTTATTTTTTTGGTAAGTTTGTATTTTTTTTAAAGATTTTATTAATTTATTTGACAGAGAGATCACAAGTAGGCAGAGAGGCAGGCAGAGAGAGAGGAGGAAGCAGGCTCCCTGCTGAGCAGAGAGCCCGATGCGGGACTCAGTCTCAGGACCCTGGGATCATGACCTGAGCTGAAGGCAGAGGCTTTAACCCACTGAGCCCGCCAGGCGCCCCTAAGTTTGTATTTTGATACAGTTTTATACTTAACAGAAAAGTTGCAAGAATGGTACAGGAAACCTCCTTATACTCTACCCAGACTGACCATTTGTTTGCATTTTGCCCCATTTATGTATGTGCACACTCCCCTCCCTCCCACCCTGCTTCCTCCTCCCCACCCTTCTCTTTTTCTTGCAACTTTGAGAGTTAAGTTGGAGACATTGTGGTCCTCTCCAACTAAATGCTTCAATGTGTATTTCCTAAAAGGATATTCTCTTACACAAACACAATATATTTTCAAATTTAGGCAGTTTAATATTGCCACAATACTATTATCTAATCCACTATTATTTTTAGTAATAATATTTTATTTTAAATATTATTTTAAATGTTATTTTAAATTTCATTTAAATTTTATTTTAAATATTATTTTAAATGCTGTATTTTAAATGTTATTATTTGTACCAGTAATGTTCTTTATAGGTTTTTTCTCCCAGACCAATTCAGGATCCAGTTCAGGATCAGGATGCGTTTAGTTGTCCTATCTCTCTGGGTTCCCTCAATCTGGAAAAGTTCCTTAGCCTTTTTTTTTTCCCTTAACCTAAATATGTTGATGTCTTGCCAGTTATTTTGTAGCATTTCCCTCAACTTGATTTTGTCTAATGTTTCCTTGTTATTAGAGTCAGGTTATGAAATTTTGGCAGAACCACCAAAGACCTGATGATGTATCTTCATGTTAAGAGCCACATGATGTATTTTATCCCCTTTGGTGAGGTTAATTTCCCCCCTTCCTATATTTGTAACTACCTTCTCCAACAGTGAGAAACCTGGCTCTTACTATCCTGCACACGTGTATTTACTTCCTGCTCAAGTCTAGAATATACAGAAAGTAGTTTCAAAATTGCTAGCTCATACCACTGCAGAAAATAAAGCTATTAATTAGAGTTCAATTTTTATGCATGGTCCTTTTTTACTAGGTAAAATTTATATACAGTGGAAGGCATGAATCTTAAGAGAGAACAATTCTGTAAGTTCTGACAAATGTATACATGTGTGTACCCCTCATTTCAATCAAGATCTAGAATGTTTCCATCACCCCAGGAAATCCCTGTGTCTCCCTTCCCAGAACATATCGAGGAAGGAGGACAGTATGATGAATACCAGTATGTTGAATACCAAGTTAGGCACTTTCTGGTATTTCATGCAACAATAGCCTAACTTCTGGGTCCTGGAAGTTGACTAGAAACTTATCTCAAATCTATAGTCAGGAGCAGCGCTGTGCCTGAGGTGACTACATGTGGATATTGTTCTCGTTGCACAATCTGTCACCAACAACCTTTGTGATTCTGCAGGAATAGCCTTGCATGAAGAAGCAGGCCCCAGTCTTGGTTTTCATACCATCTGGGACCTGCCCACTGCACAGATGTAGCAAGCTGTGCCCAGAAACCTGATCTGGGGATTTTAATTAGCAATTAGCAACCCTAATAATACACTTCAGTGTTTATCATGCCATGGGCTCTTCTGTTGATAGGTTATGATTAAACTTCCCACGGTGACTTGCTGTTAACTTTTTGTATGTATCTGTGTACATGTGCCTTGAGTGATAGAGCGGGTATAAGAATAATACACTTTGGCTGGTATCCTCATGTAGTAAATTACATGTTGGTTTTTGGGGTTGTTTTTTGTTGTTGTTGTTGTTTGTTTTTTGCCAACCTATTTATTTTTTTTATACTACATAATCCTAACGTTTTTCTATCCTATTTCTTTGTTACTTAAGAAGTGTGAAATAATGATACTCAACTTAGCTACTTAAACTTTAAGAAAAACCTCTGCCCCAAAGCAGTCTGTTGCCTCAGGTTCAACAAATGCACCCTTTTGAGGATAGAAAGGCAAGTCATAGATATGCAAAAAGAGGTTAAAGTCCTCCCGTATGGCTGTTAGCAGGTGTTCATTTATTCAGCTGCCATTTGAGTCCCTGCAGGTGGGTGCCAGAGATACAAAGATGATTAAAATGAATGGGATGCCTGGGTGGCTCAGTTGGTTAAGCCACTGCCTTCGGCTCAGGTCATGATCCCAGCGTCCTGGGATCAAGTCCCACATCGGGCTCCTTGCTCGGCAGGGAGCCTGCTTCTCCCTCTGCCTCTGCCTGCCTCTCTGTCTGCCTGTGCTCGCTCTCTCTAACTAATAAATAAATAAAATTAAAAAAAAAAAAAAGAGAATACCGAAACTATTAAAAAAAAAAAATGAATGCTATTTAGAGGATGCGGCAGACATGTAACCCAGCAGCAGTCATCTCCCTTATATAGTGATACGCTGTGTGGTCAAGGTGTGTCCTCCTGCGGTGGTGTGCTAGTACCCACTACTTTTTCAAACAGGAGAGACCAGGGATGGCATCGTAGAAGGTGACTTCTGAGTTGATGTTAAAGGATGAGTAGGAATTTCTAGAAACACATGAGAGACAGAACAAGAGGGGAAGACACTGTAGACAGGGAATTGCAACAGTAGCCAGAAGAAAGAAAACCTGGTACAGGCATGCAGTTGTTCAGCGTAGCCATTGTGACAGAGCATCAGACATCCAGTTCCCTCCCAACCATCCTCTCTGAGTGCTGTTTCAATTTCAGCTATTCTTGAGTTGGAATCTAGTGTACTTTGTCTAACATTTGAGGGTGCTGTTTTGAATTTTACAATGCCGTATAAAATTGTTTCTCACCTAGCACCAAGCTTAGGGGGTTTCCTAGCCTAAGGAATCCAGCAGCTGCAACAGTGTGGTGTGGAGGCCAGGAAGTCGTTCCGGGGATTTCCAGGGTCCTGGCTACAAGTCCCTTGCTGGCTGCCCAAGTGACCACAAGCAAGGTGTTCCCTGCTCTGCCGGCCTCCATTTCTTCTTTTGTTAAATGACTCAGTTGGATGAGATAAGCTCTGGCTCTCTGTTGACCCTCAAAGTTATTAGCACTTACATTTTCTTTAGTTAATTTTATTCTTTATTCCACAGCAATCTATTTTAATTATAGTAAAATCAGAAAATATATTTAAGGTTAAAGAATATAATCAACAGTATTCTAGCCACTCAGACCACGGTTAGCTATTGACCTCTACCCTTCCTGACTTAAGAAAAAAAAATTTCTATGTAAGGAGGTATGTGTAGATAATTTTTCTCTCTGAACATTCCTATTTTATGTTTGAAATTAGCTTTAGGGAGAGGGATTTATGGTGCTGCACCAAGGACACTCCCTGCTTCTCTGATTTGATAGGGTTTTAAATCTCAATCATTTTTAAGGACTGGCCAGAGCCCAATCGGAAGAGCTCTCCAAAGTTTGTGCCAGGAATTTTTGCATACAGCTTCTCAGTGGCAAATATTACTCAAAACTGGTCTGCAGCCAGGTTTTACTTCTCCTTTCCAAAAGGGACATAAATCTCTGATTTGGAAAATGATGAGTAACCCCCAGGTTCCCTTTTCCTATCTCGTTTACCCAGTGAGGCCTCAAGTCTTCTGCTGTAATGTGTGATGGATTTCATATGCACGGCTGAGTGGTGTAAACTGTATCCCACATCTTGTGCTTAGCAACTAGTGTTTCCCCAATCTCCAGAGCCGCTTGGTTCCCTAAAGGAGCCAGAATATCTAGCCAGAGCCAGTGTGGAGTATTGTAGCTGCAAGCTCTAACCTCGGAGCTCTTGGCTCTTCACCTCCTTGAAAAACCTTGGACATTTCTCCCTTTGCTTCAATTTCCTCATCCATAGAGTAGGGAAAATATTTTCTGTTTCCCAGGGAAATTGCAGTGGCTGACGTGTATTCAGTTCCCTGTGACCAAGTACCAAGGCCTTTGCCCACTTCTGGGACTGATGTTGACATCAGAAATGAGAAAACAAAGACCCCTATTATTGAAATAGGTCACCCAGGGTGTGTGGAACCCTTTCCGGGCTCACTCTATAAGCAGGTAGAATGAGAAGCCTGCCTGAAGGTCAGGGCTGCCCTGGTTTTGAGAAGCTGCAGAAACCTTCCATCATGACTCATGACAAATACTGCCAAAACCTCCCCCCTTGGTTCCAGAGAACTGTGCCTTGCTTGTTACTTCTGACCAGTGGTCTTCTGAGACCACCTAATTGGTAGTTAAGTTTGTACTGCATGCTCTTCTCCCTGTCACCTTTGGTCACAAACACATCCAAGTTTGCTTGAACACATGTTTTTCTTATAGGATCCTTTGACCATCCAGACCAGAAAGTTTAGAACTATGATCTTACATGGTTCCGCTGGCTGTCTGGCCCAAGTAAAATCTTCAGGTTGTTGAAAATCTGGGTTCCTTTTAGTTTGAAATTAATCTCATTCACTTTTAGCCTCTCCTCCCCTCCCGCACCCCAAGCCCATCCCTTGACAGAGTGGTGCTTAAAATTTTTGAACCATGGACCTAGTTCATACTGACTAAAGCAGCAGACTCTGCTTCCCTGAAAAAAAAGTAAAGCCATACACAATTTTCCAGACAATTTCAGTGACGTTATAAAGTCCCTAAAACATGCCTGTGGATCTTAGGAAAGCACCCTTGTTCTATGAGTTTTTCTTTGGTACCATTCCCAAGCTGTTCTGGATGAGACACTGGGGAATGAGTGTTGTAACCAGCTCCACCATGACCTCTTCTATGGCTTTGGAAAGTTGGCCATCTCTCTCTGGAGACTCATTTTCCTCGGCTGTCGTAAAGAGAGATTCAGGAGCTCATCTACCCGTGGGTTTTGTTTTATGACTTAAGATTGTAGAGTCTCTTGATCTGCTTTAGGCCCACCTACATTTAGGATGAGGGAAGATACTGACTTTTTCAGAGTTCTAGGAGTTCGTTGTTACTATTCTAGTGGTACATCGATTTGACTCCTGATGGACAAAGCCCCAATTATCATCTGCTCGTGTTTCTTCTTTCCTTTTTACTTATGTAAAATATATGTTTTATATTATTTTTATATGCATAAAATATTTTATGTTATCTTCTTCACTTCTCCCTCCACCCTTAAAAGCTTTGGAAAGAAGAGAGGGAGGGAGAGAAAATCATGGTAGTAACTGCTGGGTTTTTTAAATAAAGGAGCCATCAGTTTGAAATAGGAGATTTTTTAGTGGATGTACATGTTTGTACATACAGAGTTTGTATACAACATATAACTAAGCTGATTACAGAAAACACCCAGATAAATATTTCCATGAGTTTATTTTAATGACTACAGTCCCAGCATTTCACTTGAATAAGCATTAAAACTCTTAATTCATGATACTATGATTTTTGAATGATACAGAGGTGAATAAGAGCCTCTGAGGTTTCCAATGATATCCTTCTAGATAGGATAGTAAAATTTATTACATGATAAAATAACTTGTTATACCAGAATTATATAAACATCCTTACTTGAGAAATATACCTAGCTTGGAAGGCGTAATTAGTTTTTAGTAACTGGTAGGAACTGATTAAATGTTGAATGGCAGGAAACGTTCATGATTTAATAAATGAATAAATGAATAGCAAAACAGGATAAGAAAGAAGTAGGATAGTCTATACTGTTTAGGAACTCAGTCTGGGTACTCATAGCAGAATGCCCTTTGCCTGTTAGTGCAGAGGTGTGATTTATCATTATGCTGTAAGTGGTAGCTGTTACTGAATATTATATATTTCAGGGTTCTGAATGTTTATCCTTCTGATCTTCTTTTTCAGCTTTTACTCTCTCCTTTGCTTTAGTTGATGCTTTTGATGTTTTGTTATTATGTTGGAAGATCATTTCCAGAGTATATTAAAACAAGGAGCCTTTGGGATTCATCAAAGATGACCTAACATTTTATTAAAGGACACATTTTGGCAATGAATTCTTAGAAGAGTTTTGCTTGCTCTTCTGCAGGATTTTTAGGAGTCTCCATTTTATTTTTTCTAGAAGGCCTTCCAGTATCCTGTCCAGGTATTTCTAAAAGAACTTGATCTCTGCAGCCTTTTTTTTTTTAAGATTTTATTTATTATTTATTTATTTATTTGACAGAGATCACAAGTAGTCAGAGAGGCAGGCAGAGAGGTAGGGGGGATGCAGGCTCCCTGCTGAGCAGAGAGCCCGATGCAGGGCTTGATCCCAGGACCCTGGGATCATGACCTGAGCCAAAGGCTGAGGCTTTAACCCACTGAGCCACCCAGGCACCCCTCTGTAGCCTTTTTTGCCATAGAAGTTGTGAACGAGCAGTTTGAGAATATCCTAATCCTAATGTTACTGTCCTTATGACTTGCCTATGTGATATTTATGTGATGACAGTGATAAATTCTAGAATGTCTAGCTTTCCCTGTTTTTTAAAAAAATTTTTTTGAATTTTAAGTAAACTCTACATCACACATGGGGCTTGAACTCATGACCCCAAGATCAAGAGTCACATGTTCTACAAACTGAGCCAGCTACGCATCACTGGTCTTCTCTGGTTTTAAGTAATTTTTTCATCCTAGAAACTGAAGATTTTTTTCTTCACAAGGAAGAAAAGACAACATTTTTTTTTCTAGAATACCTAGTGGGTAATTAAAGGGTAGACCAAAATTCGACTTATTGAATTTATAGCCATCAGACTATAATTGGAAAATACCTTCCCTGTGATCCTGAAACGGCTGCAAGTATGCCAAATGTAAACAGTCAGTGGGAGAACAGACATTGCAAGTTTTTTCAGATAAGAAGAACCGTGTTGAAACTACATGGTGCATATCCAGTGGGGTCTTGCGGAATGGCAGTATCTGTAGAATAACTGCCTCACCTCCCATGAGGACTGTGTGGCATAGTCCCAAGGCCTGTAGTCAGAGACTACCCGTCTTCATGACTCTAGAAAGCCTTAGTGTTTGTAGTTGACTCTGGATTTGTTGGAGCATTTGGATGCTCTGAAGGACTTTGTCAGCACTCCAGCTTGGGATAGAAATCCATGTGAAAGCATATTTTTGCATTCTTTGTAAAGGCAGGAGAGAAAATTTGGGTTTCTCTCAGTTCTTAGTTGTACTTGACATTTCCCTATCATGTCAGCTCTTTCATGAAGGACCCTGAAGTAGGGGAAAAGATGGTAATAAAAGTGGTAACTGAGTCAAGTTACTCCTTGTTGAGTTAATACCTCTCACAAGCTTCGATCTTTATGGGCCCATATCTAGATTTCCTGTCAGTTCAGTTTGACCTGACAGACTTGACTTCAATCATAATGCAAGCAGATTTTTAAAAATAAACCAGTACAAACTGACTTCCTAGTAGAGTAACGTGTTAGAGAGAAAACAAAAACACACACGTCACTTGGCTCTATTGGAGGAATCAGTTTTATTTCCTAACATCTGCTGTTCTTTGCCTAATCGCTCAACTGCTTATTTTTAAGAATATTCCAGTAGGCCCTTGATACCTGAAAAATGAGACCTGCAACACCCTATCAAACTGTGCAAAAGGACTGCAAGTCCCAAGAAGTGGCCCTTTCACAGTATCCCTGGGGGAGGCAATGTGCTTGTTTCAGTTCTGCTGTGCTCACTCAAAACAGTTGATAAGTTCTTCTTGGGAAATTGCTTCAGATCTCACAATATTTTCCTCTTAATAGCCTCAGCAGTCGTGAGCTCTTGACCTTTGAAGGGTGGGTTTGGTTTTTTGGAAAGGCTAGAAGTAATTTGAAGCTGCATGTTGTGAATCAAGGGATCAAGCAGTTTGTAAGGAAAACTTCAAGAATTAAAAAGGTACAAGAGCTTCAGTTTGTGGGTCTGAATAAATGAAAGTTTCAGTGTGAGGAACTTGGAGTATGCTAACTTTCTGACTATGAGCTGGCTGAGAGACAACAGAACATTTTAGTATGGTTTGTGCCATCAAAGTGGGCACTGGCTTTAGAGAGGACACTGCCCACTGTGTGACCAAAGAAAAGTATCTCAAACTTTCTCTGATTCACTTGAGCGGAAAACAGTTAAGATAATCTTTTTTTTTTTTTTTAAGATTTTATTTATCTAACTGACAGAGATCACAAGTAGACAGAGAGGCAGAGGAGGAAGCAGGCTCCCTGCCGAGCAGAGAGCCCGATGTGGGGCTGGATCCCAGGACCCTGGGACCATGACCCAAGCTGAACGCAGAGGCCTTAACCCACTGAGCCATCCAGGCACCCCTAAGATAATCTTTTTAGTGGCAGTGAAGGTTAAATGAGAGCTGTGTGCCAAGTGTCCTGCAGTTGGTACTATAAATGTTTTTTTGTTTTTTGTCGTTTTTTATTTATAGAGAAAGTGAGAGAGTACAGGGGGAGGGGCAGAGGGAGAGGAAGAGGGAGACTCTCAAGCAGACTCCCAGCTGAGCATGGAGCCCTATGTGGGGCTCTCATAACCCTGAGATCATGACCTGAGCCAAAATCAAGAGTCAGACGCTTAGCTGACTGAGCCACCCAGGCGCCTGGTACTATAAATGTCTTTAATTGCTCCTTCTTATAAGCAGAAATCAGATGCCATTCCCATTTCTTTTCATAAATAGGCTCACTTAGTAATTTATAGCCATAAAGTCTTTCTATCCTTAGAGGCTGAAAAGGGCTAGGAAAACAAAAAAGGATGAGCAATTTGTTTAAAAGGGCATGGCCTCAAGAAGTGAGCAAATATGCTAGGTATTAGATTCTTTGTCTTTTTCTTTCCTTTTCGCTTTTCTTTTCATGCAGGCATTTAATCTGGGGGTTTCATTATTAACCAGAATGAAGCTGAGGTTTAATGTTCCTGGGAATGTGCACTAGGGGAGGAAGTGAATCCTCTTATTTGCTGAAGTTCCTCTGCAGGTATCTGGGACTAGTGTCAGGCCCACAACTCTAGATGGGCTGGCATGACCTTGGGAAAGACTTATTGACTGTATTGCCTCTGAATTGTGAATTCCTCTTTGCCTTTAGAGGGCCAGGGCATAAGAAACTCAGGATGGTGGTTCTCTGACAGCACCAGGCCTGCTTCTGCCAGTGCTATAGTTCTTGCCCTTGTCCTACACTGTTCCTCAGAAGCCTTTCTGCAGCCCCAAGCATCTTGCCTTTCCTTATTGTGGCTGTAAGTGGATGAAGAGTTGGCTTCATCCTGTCAGATGCTGCAGTGTTTCTTTTTTCAGTACCATTTTGTGAATGTCTTCTTAGTGTCCTTTTCAAGCTTCTCAGGAAGTATCTAGCAAGAGGGCTACCCCATCTTACCCCAGCCAAGAGCTCATTAGATTCAGAGAAATGACATGGAAGTCCAGGATTTCCAACCTTCTCAGACAATTAAGTGGCAGGAATAACACTCATAGAATTCCACTGTACTGTCCTTAGGAGAGTAGGGGTGGGGAAGATTCCATTTAAAATTTTTAGCAGTTCTGAGGACTACTTGGTTAAACTCCTTGGTGAACCAACTAGGAGACTTGTCCTTTTAAAGGAGACTTGTCCTTTTATTTATTTATTTATTTATTTATTTATTTTTTAAGATTTTATTTATTCATTTGATAGACAGAGATCACAAGTAGGCAGAGAGGCAGACAGAGACAGAGGAGAAAGCAGGCTGTCCGCAGAGCAGAGAGCCCGATGTGGGGCTCAATCCCACGACCCTGGGATCATGACCCGAGCCGAAGGCAGCGGCTTTAACCCACTGAGCCACCCAGGCGCCCCGAGACTTGTCCTTTTAAAGGAGAATCTTGACCCAGAAGCATGTATTTCAGACTGTGACATCAGGAAAATTTATGTGCACTAGAGCAACTTCTAGGTGCTCTCTGGCACGGGTGTGGGGGGCAGGGATGGGAGTTTCAGAGTTTTTCCTAAAGGAATTGTTTATGACAAACATAGTTCACTTGGCTGTTTCGGTTAATTTTCAGCTTAAATATTTTAAAAAGCATTTAGAAGGTAGGGACATGCAGCTGCTAAGAATCTAAGACAGTATTGTTTTAAAAATGCAAATACTTCTGTTTTGCATCTACTTATGGAAATAGGATACTTGCCTCCCATCTATCCCTTTAAATACAGATATTGTTTAAATGACATCATTTTGAATAAAATACAGAGTCCAGGTGTTTGGGGGCAATCGGTGGGAAAGTTATTACAAACAAAAAAACAAACCCCTCAAAAATTGGGTATCATTGCATTCCAGGGGCCGAGACAGAATGATAGTATTTTTGGCAGGCTTCCAGGCCCAGCAAAACCCACACCCCAAGGCTGTCTCTGTAGCTTCCTGTGGTTTTCCCACTGAAGAGAAACAGCCTTTCTCTTGGATGGTCCAGGATGGTAAGTCTGTACATTAGCTTAATCAGCATGATGTTCCTGCTTTGAGGTTATTTCCCAGCAGGATCCATTTGGGAAATTTGATGCACCATAATTGTTGCAAACTAAACTGCATTTTAATCTTCTTGGTAGAAATTGGTAGCTTCCAGTGGTTACAGGTTATCTTGCTACTATGTGGTTTGTAACAATAAAGTCAAGTCTCGGACCAAATTTTGCCACACATGTGAACATTTATTAGCAAACAGACACAAAAGCTGGTCAGTCAGTTCTTACAGACTGAGAAAAGCCCAAACTCATATTTTTCATATGTTCTCACATCAGATATTCAGTAGAAACAGATACAAACATATTCTTGTTAAAGGATATATCTAATCTTTCAGTTGTATCAGGTGATGAAATCTTCTGTTAATTGTCCAGACCCACGAGCAGAAGCTTAGGCCCAGAGTGCCACTGCAAAGAATGGTAGGCTGCCTGGTTTGCCAGATTCTTAGAATCCTTGTGCATATAAGGTTATATTTCCAACCAGCCCATATATCTTGAGCACTGTTACTTTCATCAAAAAAAATTATGCCTCCTCCTCCTCCTTTATACTCACTAGGAAAACCCTCCAGTGTCAATTTAGGTAGCTATAATTAGTACACTCAGATTTGGGAGGTTGGATCTCTTCTACTTAGTCTTTCAAATGTGATCTACATCTAGATGATACATTCCTCATTAGGGTGCCTCAAATACTAAGTGGCTACCCTTAGGAGGTAGAGAATGTATAGTGCACATCATTCATGTACACACTGTGTATGCTGAAGTATTTTAAAATAAGTTATAACCTAACAATAGCTATCTCTTTATTTGCACCTGGAATATTGTGTATTGCATAATGTTGCCAGCCATTAATGAGTGACCTGAAATGTCAGTTGACCACTGGCCTACTATGATGAGTTAACTAGAGCCATGGATGAATGGTTCACCTGTGGGGAAGAGAAAGAGAATTAGTTTTGTAGGCTTTTTGAAGCTCTTTTCCATTCCTCCATCTAATCTTCTGATATGCATGGAAGTATCTCCCACCCAATTTGCAGAGAAATCTTTGTCCAGGGTCACAGAGGAATTATAGGAACTGTAACTTGAACCTTTATAGTACCTCTCTACTGAAAGGGTAGGTTGCTACCAGGAAGACCTATCCTGATCTTCAGGGAATACCAAAGAGCTTTCACTTTGGGGTAGGTACGGACAAGGTTAGGCCATGTGCTAAGGATATAATACATAAAAGAAAGTTGGAAGATTAGTAATTTAACTCATGGGAAACCATATAATTCAAACCACTTCTTTTACTGCAGTCACCAGAGAAACTAAATATATCATTGTTTTTTAATCTTCTAAAACATTGAAGAACTAATAAATTGTGAAGAATTATTAAGTTGAGATTTGGGAGGGAATGTGACAGAGAGGAGTGAGTCTAACATTGGGGGCTCTTTTATCTTATGGACATTTGCTGATCAAGAAAAGGAAGTTGAGAGCCTGAGATCACCTGTGGTATCCTTTCAAGGTTAAAAACTATAGTCTGGGTCTTGTCAAGCTTTGGAAGTCTGATAAACCATTCCCCACTTTGAGCTGGGACTCCCTGAAGAGATACACTGAGGAGTAATCATAACTGGAAGTAAACCAACTCTCACATTGGCTGTAGCTCTGTCTCACATTATCTGAGTGGCCCACAAACTTTAAAGTTGACTTGGATTAAGATGACTGCATGTAGCTAATGCCCATAGGCGCCAGGTAAAAGCAATGAAATCTTAAAGGAGAATATCATGATCCCAGTCCTCGAATTACTTCCACAAATAATTTTCAGTTAGAGTATCCAGCCATAATCAGAGGTAACCAGGCACACAAAGAAAGAAGATACCAAACACAAGAACTAACAGAAGCAAGAGACAACAGAAATAGACTCAGAGATTCTAGATACTGGAATTATCAGAAGCAGACTATAAAACACTACAGAATTAAATAAAAGCCAAAGTTTAGTTTCAGCAGGGACTGAGAACTTTAAAATGTGGCTTTGTACATTTAAAAAAAATCGAATTCTACAACTAAAGTATAAAAACAAAGTGAATAGTTTATAAGCTTATAGAGAAAATCAGTGACCAGAAAAAAAATTGTTATGAAAAAAACTATTCAAGGTGAAGCATGAAGAGACAAAAAGATGGGAAATATAAAAGACAAGGTAAGAGTGCTCTTATCACTTAGTAAATTACAAGGGTTTCAGGAGGTCTGTGCCAGAGACGGGGCAGAGACCAATAGATATTTTTTTTCTATTTTTTCTGTTATCTCACAGACGCATACAAGAAAAGGTCAGTGTTGGTAATTGAAAATCTGATCAACATGATAAGAAGCCTAGTGAATACATTGTACCAAACTGAAGTACATATTCTTGTCAAGCACACATATAATATCTTATAAGAATTTACCATAGCCTGGGTCATTGAGCAAGTCTCAACAAATATCAAAGGTTGAAACTATACAGAATATATACTTTTATCCCTATGTAATTATGCTAGAAATCAGTAATAACTAGATAACTAGAAAATCATCCCCATATATTTACTTGGAAATTCAAGTATATGCCCCTAAAAAAGTCATGAATTGAAGAAGATTTAATGGAGGGTGTCTGGGGGGGCTCAGTCAGTTGAGTGTCTGCCCTCAGCTTGGGTCATGATCCTAGGGTCCTGAGATCTAGCCTCATGTTGGGCTCCTTGCCCAGCCGGGAGTCTGCTTCTCCCTCTCTCTCTGCCCCTCCTCCAGTTATGTATGTGCATGCATTCTCTCTCTCTCTTAAATCTTAAAAAAGGAAGATATAATGAAAATTAAATATTTTAAATGAATGATAAATATTTCATGTAAAAATTTATAGGATATAGGTAAAGGAGTAACCTAATAGAAAAATGGATAGCCTTAAAAGAAAAAAAAGGGGGGGGGCCTAAAATTAATGAGCAAATATTTATCTCAAGAGGTCAGAAAAGGCAGCACAACAAATGCAAACAAGCCAAAGGTAGAAACTAAAGAGCAAAAAAAGATGAACAAATCCAAGAGTGGAAATAGAACACAATTAGCATGTATCTTAACATAGTATTGAAAAATGTGGAGCACCTGGGTGGCTCAGTGGGTTAAAGCCTCTGCCTTCGGCTCAGGTCATGATCTCGGGGTTCTGGGGTCGAGCCCCAAAATGGACTCTCTGCTCTGCAGGGAGCCTGCTTCCTCCCTCTCTCTCTGCCTGCCTCTTTGCCTACTTGTGATTTCTGTCTGTCAAAGAAATAAACTCTTTTAAAACCTGTTTTAAAAGAGTTTATTTATTTATTACAGAGAGAGCACATTCATATATGTGCAAGGTGGAGGGAGGGAGAAAGAGAGAATCTCAAGCAGACTCCCCACTGAGCACAGAGCCTGACTTGTGACTCAGTCCCACGACCCTGATATCATGACTGGAGCTAAAACCAAGAGTGCGATGCTCAATCAACTGATCCACCCATGTGCCCCCAACATGGTATTAAATTTTTAAAGGTCAGATACAAATGAATAAATGTCTAAGTTCAGCATTCAAATATAGTAGAGCTAAGGGATGGTGTTCAGGAAGCACACTTAGGTGGAAGAATTAAAAAGAATAAGGAAGTGGTTATCCTACAAGTCAGTGTTTACCTCAGAGAGGCAAGTGGGATGTTGTGATTGTAAAGTGGGCATTGTAAGGGCTTCTGATGTACTGATGTTCTTCATAGTATTTTAAGCTATAATGTTTTATGTCTATGTTATTTCATGACCAAAATATTAAAATAATGTATAAGCTTTGTGCTTGCAGGTGTTTTCAGGTTCACCCATCATTTACATTATTCTTTTGGCTATACACAAAAGAGTCTTAACCTGACACACTGCTTTTTAGAGAATGGGTCCTTCTAGGCTGAATGTTTCTAACACAACAGTAGAGGTAGCCTACTGATAGATCACACAACTCAACAACCTTAGACCATAAGGGACTGAGTCCAAAGGAGCTTACCTATACCATACTTTATTTAAGCCAGAGTATAATACTTTTTGAAATTGAGACTCTACCATGTATTCTCTCTTATGCTGGGCACCCACATATACAAGTCTATAGGGCAGGCCGATAAATACATGAGTGGGTGAACTAGTGTGAAGATGACAGAAAACGAATGCAGATTGTGGCCAGCTAGAGCTCAGGTTCTCTCTGAGGGACAGCTAGTGTCCAACTCTGATCATTGACCAGTGGAAATCTGGGAGTAGTGCTACCAGATCTTTTTTTTAATTTTTTCTGTTTGTTTTAAGAGTAAATGGAAATCTGAATTTTAAAATCAAAGCGTCTGATTTTTTAGTTTTAATTGAAGCATATGTTTTTCCCCTAATATTCCATGAGTCAAACCAAACCTGTGTCTGGGCTATTTCCAGTCAAAGGCTATTAGTTTATGGCAGTGACATCAAGGGCCATGCAGGTGGAGATAGAGAATAATATATGAAATAATATAATCAAATGCCTAGTTTTATCAACGGACCTTGCCTGCCAAATATATGCTTGTATAAGTCTCGGTTCCATAATGAAAAGAAAGTCACTGAACCAATATTCACATATTACAAAGTCACTTGGGGTAATAATTTTCTTAATTAGAGCTGGCTCTCTGTGCAGGGGACCTAAAAACTTTTTACCAACAAGAATTTATTAAAGGAATTGACTAAAACTACTAAATAAACAGTATCACACAGTAATTTCTTTTAGGAGGAACAGCTAAAGATGAGTTTTTAATGTTAAGGGAACATACGTGCTTCTTCATGGGTTGAGTCTAAGAGAAGGTGGTCCTGCTTAGAGAAAGAAGATGTGTTCAAAGTGTGGTCCTGTGACCCACAGCATCCATGTCTTATGGAAACTCATGAGAAATACAGGTTCTTATCTAATTAATGAGGACCTGGGAATGTGGCCCCGCTCTCTAGGGAATTCTGATGTGTGCTCTCAGACCAAGGCTCTAGTTCTTGTGCTTTTGAAGAATGACTTTAGAAAGCTGTACTTTGTTACATCAAGGTTTCAAGTGTATTCTTTTTAATGTCCTGGGATCCTCCAAATGATCCTTCAAAGAATATCTTCAGTTTATTATAGTCATGAAAAAATATGACTTAGGTTAAAAAGAGGACCAAGAAAGAAAAGCTCTGTCCCTAAAAATTTCATTCTAAAGTAGAGACTGGTATACACAGTAGATACAATTGTAATCTCTCTTTGCCTGCCTTATCCTCTCTTCATAGAATGAAACAGGTAAATTTTTCTATGATATTTTTTACTGTTAAGGTCACTGGGGGAAGGTGACAAGATAGATTATCAAGAGAGATTATATTTTTTAAGATGGTGGGTATTTAAGCTTGTTTGTGTTCAGATGAGAATATAGAGAGGTAGAGAGAGTTCTTGTCTGATTCCTTCTGTTTAAATGATGAGGGATGAAAGAAGGTCACTTAAGAAACCAACTTATACTTAATGTACATGTATTTAGGATTTTTTTTGTCTCTGAGTTATTTATATTTAATTGGGGTGAAAAATTTCCCTTTTACTTATTAGTGTTAATTAATACTTAAATAGGTAAGGTAATCCAGTTCTTTTTCCCCAACTTGGTTATATAAATTAGAATAATAATGAAATGATAAAATAAAAACAAACCAACAAAGCATTAGGTATTAATAAGCCTGAGACCAAAGAATGAATATCACAAGTATAAAAATAGTTCTGCAAAAATTGTGCATTACAGTGAATATTTGATTATCTCCTTGGCAAAAATAACACCCCTGTACACTTCTTTTCATAGCAGGATTATTCACAATAGCTAAAACATGGAAGGACCCCAGTGTCCATCTATAGAAGAATCAACAAGCAGAATGTGGTCTGTTCATATAATAGAACGTTATTTAGCCTTCCAGGGGAAGGGAATTCTGACACACACTACAACATGGGGGAACCTGGAGGACATTATGCTAAATGAAATAAGCCAGTCCCAAAAAGACAAAAAATGCATGACTCCACTTAAATTAGGTACTTAGAATAGTCAGATTCCTAGAGACAGAAAGTAGAATGGTGGTTACCAGGGCTGGGGGAGGAAAATGGTGAGTTTGCATTTAATGGGTGTAGAGTTTCAGTTTTGCAAGATGAAAAGAGTTCTGGAGATGGAAGGATCTTCAGAAGTATTGTTCCTCTTTTAAGATGATAAACTAGACTTCATACTTACTTGTTTTCAAACAACTCTAATTGGAAATGACACATTTTTAAGAAGCAGTCCACAGATCGATGGGGGAAGGTTAAGTGCATCCATCCATCCATCCATCCCTCAATTCTTCCTTCCAGATAGTGTTTTTTATTACTCAGTCTGCTTTACAGACACTCTACATTGGATCCTCATACTAACAGCTCATATAGATCTTTTGTCTTATTAAAACTCAATTCAGGGGTGCCTGGGTGGCTCAGTCATTGGGCATCTGCCTTTGGCTCAAGTCATGATCCCAACGCCCTGGGATGAAGCTCCACATTGGGCTCCCTGCTCGGCGGGAAGGCTGCTTCTCTCTCCCCCACTCCTCCTGCTTGTATTTCCTCTTTTGCTATGTCTCTCTCCATCAAATAAATAAATAAAATCTTTAAAAATAAAAATAAAGAAATAGGGGCGCCTAGGTGGCTCAGTGGGTTAAGCTTCTGCCTTCAGCTCAGGTCATGGTCTCAAGGTCCTGGGATCGAGCCCCGCATTGGGCTCTCTGCTCAGCAGGGAGCCTGCTTCCCTTCCTCTCTCTCTGCCTGCCTCTCTGCCTACTTGTGATCTCTGTCTGTCAAATAAATAAATAAAATCTTTAAAAAATAAATAAAGAGAATAAAGAAAACAATTCATATATCATAAAATTCACTTTAAAGTGTACAATTCTTGGGTTTTTAAGTATATTCACAAGTTTGTGCAGCCATCACACTATCTAATTAGAATATTTTCATCACCCCAAACAAAACCATAACCCCAATACCCATTAGTGGTCATTCCCCATTCCCAGCTTCCCTTAGACCCTGGCAAGCACTAATCTACTATTTGTATATATTTTGCTATTCTGGACATTTCATATAAATGGAACCATACATGTAGACTTCTGCAAAAGGCTTTTTTCGTTTAGCATAATGCTTTCAAGGTTCATCCATAATGTGGCATGTGTCAGTATTTCACTTCTTTTTAAGGCTAAAAAATATTCCATTGTATGGATATACCACATTTTTTTACCCATCCGTCAACTGATGGATATTTGTGTTGTTTCCATTTGGCGACTTTTATGAATGATGCTGCTATAAACATTTGTGTATAAGTTTTTGTGTGAACATATGTTCTCAGTTCTCCTGGGATATACCAGGAGTATAATTATTAGGTCATATAGTAACTCTGTTTAACATTTTATAAAACTGCCAAACTGTTTTCCACAACAGCTGCACCATTTTAAATTCCCATTAGAGTAGGAGGATTTCGATCTCCATCTTCTTGTCAACACTTGTTTTTGTCTCTTTTTTATTGGCGCTATCTTACTGGGTGTGAAGTGGTATTTCATTGTGGTATTGATTTGCATTTCCCTAATGACCACTGGTGTTGAGCATCTGTTCATGTGCTTGTTGGTCATTTTTGTGTCTTTTTTGGGGGGAAATGTCCATTTAGTTCCTTTGTCCATTGTTAAATTATTCAGGTTTTTATTTTTTGTTTTGGCTTTTTATTGGGAAGTTTTAAGAATTATTTATATATTCTGGATACTAAACCCTTATCAGATATGTAATTTGCAAATATGTTCTCCTATTTTGTGGCTTGTCTTTTCACTTTCTTGATGTAGCTTTGAAGCACAATAGTTTTTAATATTGATGACAACCTAATTTTGGGAGGGGGTGTGGGGGTTGAGCCTCTGATGGGATTTTGTTGCCACATCTAAGAAACTGTTGTCCAACCCAAGCTCATAAGGATTTATGCTGATTTCTTCTAAGAGTGTAACTGTTTCAGCACTTAAATTTAGATCTATAATCCATTTTCAGTTTTTATATTTTGTATGTGGTGTTAAACTTCATTCTTTTGCATGTAGATATTCAGTTTTTGCTGTACTATTTGTTGAAAAGAGTATTTTTTACCCCATTAAATTATCTGTTATGCTTGTCAAAAATGTAAGGTTTATTTTTGGACTCTATCCCATTGATCTGTATGTCTATCCTTATGCTAGTGCCAGCTAGTAACCAATACTTACCTTTAGTAAGTTTTGGAATCATTCTTTTTCAAGATTATATTAGCTGTTCTAGGTCCCTTAGGTTTCCATATGAATTTTAGGATCAGCTTGTCAGTATCTGTCCCTGCTTATTAAAAGCCAGCTAGGATTGCACTGAATATTAGATCAATTTGGACTATATTGCTATCTTACCAACATTAAGTCTTATAATCCATGAACTTGGGATGTCCTTGTACTTATTAGTTCTTTACTCTTTTCAATGTAGTTTTCAGTGTATTTGTATTGCGCTTCCTTCATTAAATTTATTCCTAGGGGCGCCTGGGTGGCTCAGTAGGTTAAGCCACTGCCTTTGGCTCAGATTGTGATCCCGGGGTCCTGGGATCGAGTCCCACATCGGGCTCTCTGCTTCGGTGGGGAGCCTGCTTCCCTCCTCCTCTCTGCCTGCCTCTCTGCCTACTTAGTGCTCTCTGTCTGTAAAATAAATAAATAAAATCTTTAAAAAAATAAATTTATTCCTAGATGTGTTTTTGATGTTGTATAAGTGGAGTGGTCTTCTTTTCCTTTTCCCTTACCCTCTCCTTCTTCCTCCTCCTCCTCTTCTTCTTCCTCTTCTTGTTTCTTTTTAGATTTATTTTATTTATTTATTTATTTAAGATTTTATTTATTTATTTCACAGTCAGAGATCACAAGTAGGCAGAGAGGCAGGCAGAGAGAGAGGAGAGAAGCAGGCTCCCCGCTGAGCAGAGAGCCCGATGCGGGGCTCGATCCCAGGACCCTGGGGTCATGACCTGAGCTGAAGGCAGAGGCTTTAACCCACTGAGCCACCCTGGCACCCCTAGATTTATTTATTTATTTATTTGAAAGAGAGTGTGAGCAAAGGGAGGAGCAGAGGGAGAGGGAGAGAAGCAGACTTCCCCTGAGCATGGAGCCCCCAACAGGGATCAGTCCCACAACCCTGAGATCATGACCTCAGCTGAAATCAAAATTCTAATGCCCAACCGATGAAGCCACCCAGGTGCCCCTAAATGGAGTGGTTTTTCTTAATTTCTTCTTTGAATAATTCATTGCTCGTGTATAGAAATACAGTTGATTTTTTTATATGGCTCTTATATCCTACAAGAGTAGAATGTACTCTTGTACTCAAGAGTAGGAGTCGTTACTTTTTCTTTTTCTAAGAGCATTTTGTGGATTTCCTAGGCTTTTCCATGTACAAGATCATGTCTTCTGAAAGTAGAGTTTTACTTATTCCTTTCTAGTTCCGATCCAATCTAGACAGAAGCTTTTATTTTTCTTGCCTATTGCCCTGACTAGAACATCCAATACAATGTTGAATAGAAGTGGCAAGAGCGGGAATCCTTGTCTTATTCCTGATACTACTGGGAAAGCGCTCAGTCTTTCACCATTAAGTATAGTATTGATGCTTATTGATGCCCTTTTGCCATTTAGCAAGTTAAGGAAATTGTCTTCTATTACTAGCTTGTTGTTTATTAGTATGAAAGGGTGTTGGATTTTTGTCAAATGCTTTTTCTGTGCCTTTTTAGATAATGATGTGGTTTTTGTTCCTTATTCTATTAATGTGATGTATTACATTGATTGCCATATGTTGAACCAGCCTTGCTTTCCAGGGATAAGTCTCACTTTGTCATGGTGTGTCATCCTTTTTATACGTTGCTGGAGATTCGGTTTGCTAATTTAAAAATTTTTTTTCTTAAATATATTTAAGTACTCTCCACACCCAACATGAGACCCAAATTTACAACCCCATGGTCAAGAGTCACATGCTCCTCTGAGCCAGCCAGGTGCCCCAGTTTGCTAATATTTTAGGTGAAGATACTTGCACTTATATTCACAAGAGATATGTCTTTGTCTGGTTCTGGTAACCAGATAATACAGGTCTCAAAATGAACTGAGATGTGTTTCCTTCTTTTCTATTGTTCAGGGGGATTTGTGAAAGATTGGTTAATTCTTCTTTAAATGTCTGATAAAATTCATCAGCAAGGCCACCTGTTTCGGGGCTTTTTTCCTTGTGGGAAGTTTGTGATTATTATTTCAGTCTCTTTACTTTTCATGTGTCTATTAGATTTTCTTTCTTTTTTTTTTTAAAGATTTTTATTTATTTATTTATTTGACACACAGAGAGAGGTCCCAAGTAGGCAGAGAGAGCGGGGAAGCAAGCTCCCTGCCGAGCAGAGAGCCCGATGTGGGAGGGACTCAATTCCAGGACCCTGAGATCATGACCTGAGCTGAAGGCAGAGGCTTAACCCACTAAGCCACCCAGGTGCCCCAGATTTTCTTTTTTTTTTCTCTTTTCTTTTTTAATTATTTTTTATTTTTTAAATTTCTTTTCAATGTACCAGAATTCATTGTTTATGCACCACACCCAGTGCTCCATGCAATACGTGCCCTCCATAATACCCACTACCAGGCTCACCCAACTTCCCACTCCCCACCCCTTCAAAACCCTCAGATTGTTTTTCAGAGTCCATAGTGTCTCATGGTTCATCTCCCCCTCCAATTTCCCTCAACTCCCTTCTTTCCATCTCCCCATGTCCTTTGTGTTATTTCTTATGCTCCACAAATAAGTGAAATCATATGATAATTGACTCTCTCTGCTTGACTTATTTTACTCAGCATAATCTCTTCCAGTCTCATTCATGTTGATGCAAAAGTTGGGTATTCATCCTTTCTGATGGAGGCATAACACCCCAGATTTTCTATTTCTCTTTGAGTCAGTTTCAGTACTTTGTGTCTTTCTCAAAATTTTTCCATTTTTTTATCTAGGTCATCTAATGTATTGGCATACAGTTGTTTATAGTATTTCCATATAATTTTATTTCTGAAATATTGACAGTAATATCCCCTCTCTCATTCCTGACATTAGTAATTTGAGTCTTTTCCCTTTAATTTTTGGCCAATCTTTGTCACATTTGTTGTTTTTCTGAAAAGATTTTATTTCTGCTCAATTTTTTGTATTTCCTTCTTCATGCTTGCTTTGTGTTTAGTTCATTTTTTGGTTCTGTTCGTAGGTTGGAAAGTTAGGTTATTAATTTGAAATAATTCTTTAATATAGGCATTTATAGCTATAAATTTCCCTCTGAGCACTGTGTTCACTGCATCTCATAACTTTTGGTATGTTACGTGTGTGTGTTTGTTTATCTCAAAGTATTTTCTAATTTCCCTTGTGATTTCTTATTTGATCCATTGCTTTTAGGAGTGTGTTAATATCCACATATTTGTGAGTTTCCCAAATTTGTTATTGATATCCAATTCCATCCCATTGTGATCAGAGAAAATAATTTATATGATTTCAGCTTTTTTCACTTATTGAGACACATTTTATGGTCTAACACACGGTATATCCTAGAGACTGCTCCATTCTTTGAGAAGAGTATGGGTTCTGCTATTCCTGGATATAGTGTTCTATAGATATTTATTAGGTTTAATTGATATATAGTGTTCAAGTCTTCTGTTTCCTCAATGATCTTCTAGTTGTTCTATCCATTACTGAAAGTACAGTATTGAAGTCTCCAACTATTATTGCTTAATTGTGTATTTTTCCTTTCAATACATTTTTTCAAAATTTTTGAATTTTGAAAAATTCAGGGCAAAATATATTTTTGAAAAATGTATTTGGGGGCTGTTTTGTTAAGTGCACCTCAGATTATAATTTTTGTATCTTTTAAATATGTATTTCTTGTATCTTTTTATTATGTCCTTCTTTGTCCCTGGTAACAATTTTTGTCTTAAAGTCTATTTTGTTTGATATTAGTATAGCCTCTCCAGTTAACTGCCTTTTGGTTTCTGCTTTCATGGAGTCTTCTCTTTTTTTAAGCAGCTTTTTTGACATATCATTAATATATACAATTATACATTATTTAAGGGCTGTAATTTGCTGTGTTTATGTATCTTGAAATGATCACCACAACCGAGCTAATTAACATATCCATCACCTCTACAGAGTTACCATTTGGGGGGGGGCTGGGGGGTTGTATGTGTTGAGAAGTTCAGTATAAGATCTCTTAACGGATTTCAAATATGCAGCATGGTACTGTTAATTGTCATCACCATGCTCTGCATTAGATCTCCAGAACTTATTTATCATGCATAATTTAAACTGCATGGAATATCTTTTTCTGTGTCCTTTACTTTCAACTTATTCATGTCTTTGGATCAAAAATAAATCTCTTGTAGACAGCATATAGTTAGATGGTATTTTTTTGTTTTATCCATCCATTCTGCTACATCTGCCTTTTAGTTAGAGGTGTTTAATTCATTTACATTTAATGGTAAAATAGAATTTACATCTGCCATTTTGGCTTTTGGTTTCTATATGTCTTATGCCCTTTTTTCTTTCTCTATTCCTCTCTTTTTCTTTATTTCACCTTTTTGTGTTAAATAGGTACTTTCTAATGTGCCATTTTAATTCCCTTGTTTTTTCTCTTACTATATATATTTTTAGTTATTTTGGTGTCTGCTCCAGGGTTTACAATCAAAATACTATTCATAACCATATGTTTGTGTTTAACATCACTTTAATTTGGATAATAGTAAAAACTTTACTCCATTGTATCTTGGTTTGCCTCCCCTTCCTTTGGGCTTACTGTCCCATAGATTAAATCTTCATGTGACAACACAGATGTATAATTATTGCTTTATGCATTTGTATATTTGCATTTTATTTGATTATGTGTCTGTATTTTAAATCACATAGAAGGAAAAAAAAATCACAAAGAAAAAATTGCCGTTTCCTTTACCTGCATTCTTTATTTCTTCTTGTGGATCTGAGTTATTGTCGTGTCCTTTCATTTCAACCTAAAGTACTCACTTCAGAATTTTTTACAGGATAGGTTTGCTGGTGATGAATTCTCTTGTTTTTGTTTATCTGGCAATTTGTTAATTTCTCCTTCATTTTTGAAGGTTTGTTTTGTTGGATATAGAATTCTCTGTTGACAGTCTTTTGCTTTCAGCACTTTGAACATTTCATACCAGTACTGTTAGTTCCTATGGTTTCTGAAGAGACATTGGCTGTTAATGATTCCCCTTACATGATAGGTTATTTCTCACTTGCACTTGCCTGATCATCCCTTTGTCTCTGGACAGTTTAATTATGATGTGTCTAGATATAGATTTCTTTGAGTTTATTGTTCTTGGAGCTGAGCTTCTTGGATGTGTAGATGAATGTTTTTCATAAAATTTGGGAGGTTTTTTACCATTATTTCTTAAATATTCTTCCTGCCCTTTTATTCCATCTCTTCTGGAACTACTTTATTAGCACATGATGTTGTATGGGTCTCTGAGGCTTTTGTTCATTTTCTGTTTCTCAGACTGGATACTTTCGTTTCTTTCTCTTTTTTTTTCATATTTCTTTCTTTCTTTATTTCTTTTTTTTTGTTTTGAGAGAGAGAGAGAGAGAGATCATGCATGCATGAATGGGGAGGGAGAGGCAGAGGGAGAAGGAGAGAGAGACTCTTAAGTAGATTCCACTCAGCACAGAGCCCAGCATGGGGCCTGATCCCACAACCCCAAGATCATGACCTCAGCTGAAATCAAGAGTCAGATGCTTAACCAACTGAGCCAACCAAACACCCCCACAGACTGGATATTTTCAGTTGATCTATCTTCGAATTACCTAATTCTTTCTTCGCATGCCCAAATGATTTCAGTCTCTCTAGTGAATTTTTCAGTTGTATTTTTTAACTCTAGAATTTCTCTTTTGATCCTCTATATAATTTCTCTTTATTGAGGCTCTATTTTGGTGAAGCATCATTTTCATACTTCTTTTTTTTTTTTTTTAAGGTATTTAGACATGGTTTCTTTCAGTTCTTCAAATTTACTTAAAATAGCTATAGCTGGGGCACCTGGGTGGCTCAATGGGTTAAAGCCTCTGCTTTCGGCTCAGGTCATGATCTCAGGGTTCTGGGATTGAGCCCCGCATCGGGCTCTCTGCTCAGCGGGAAGCCTGCTTCCTCCTCTCTCTCTGCCTGCCTCTCTGCCTACTTGTGATCCCTCTCTCTCTGTCAAATAAATAAATAAAAATCTTTAAAAAAAAATAGCTATAGCTGTTTTAAAGTCTTTGTTCTGTAATTTCCTCAGGAATGGTTTCTGTTGACCATTGTTGTTTTGTTTCTGTGTATGGGACATATTTTCTGGTTTCTTTGCATGTCCAGTAACTTTTGTTGAGAACTGGATGTGTCACATAGTATAATGTGCTAACTCTGGAAATCAGATACTCCCCCCTGCCCATGGTTTATTTTTGCTCTCTGCTGTTGTTTGTTTGTTTGTTATTTAGTGACTTTGCTAAACTAATGTCATTAAGTTGGTGTTCTTTGTCTCGTATCACCATGAAGTTTCTGCTTGGTTAGCTTGGTTGCCATCTAATGATTAAAAAGATTTTCTTAATTTCCTAGAACTGGTAAATCATAGTGCTGAGTTGCTGTGTGTGTGTATTGGGGAGCACCTTTAGGCATTTAAGAACTCTGCCTTACCTTTCATCTCCTGCTTGCACAGATACTCAACTAGAAGTGAGAGCTTAGGACTTTCTCAGATCTTTCCTGAGCATGTGCACAGCTTTGGGCATACATATCACCTTGTGCCTGTGCAGTCTTCTAGATTCTCAAGAATATGTTGGAACTTTTCAGCATTGCTTATGGTAGTCCCCAGACTTTTGTTTTATGCTCTTTGGTTAGCACATCGTTGCAGCAACTATTATCCACCATCTCAGGAGATCATGATATTAAACAGTTGTCCCTGATACTTACTGACAGCTAGCTCTGGGAGAAAGGCTTCCATACTGGGTGAGTTCTGAGTTAGGTCAAATAAAAGGAACATGCAAGCAGGGTTTCCCTGGGAATCACCAAACAGGTGGCAATTTTCTGAAAATGGAGCTTTAAAGGAGCTTCAGTCCCAGTCTACCCCCTCCAGTGGCTGCCAGGCCCGTTTCCACTGTGACTGTGTATTGTTAGTGTTCGGGGCTACATTTGAGCTAGAAAGGGGAAGCGGTGGGAATGGAGCATGTTGAAAACCTCAAAGCCCATTGTTTTTACAGAGATTCAGATGTTTTCTGAATAAATACTCCCCAGACTTTATCACTGTTCTCTTTTCTCTTACAGAGGAGAGGGTTTACAGAGATCCTTACTCTGCTATTATCACTGACACCATTATGTGTCTTCTTGTTGTGTATTTTCTGTATTTATCAAACCCTATTTGGCAATAATATATTTTTTAAAGATTGTATTTATATAACAGAGAGCAAGCACATAGGTAGGCAGAGCAGCAGACAGGGGGAGAGGGAGAAGCAGGCTCCCCACTGAGCAGAGAGCCTCGATGTGGGACTCAATCTCAGGGCCCTGGGATCAAGACCTGACCCTAAGGGAGATGTTTAACTGACTGAGCCACCAGGCACCCCTTGGCAATAATATTTTTAAAGTAATAAATGCATAGTATTTTTACTTCCCTTCATAAACCATTCTTTGTCAGTGATTGAAGTCATGAAATTCTTTTTGTATCTCAGTAGGTAGGGAAACAGGCATGGAGTTGCATCCCCATTTTAGAGATGAGCAAACAGCCTCAAAAAGGTGAAGTGTCTTGCCCCATGTTGCCAAGTTGCGCCCATTGTGGGTTAACGCCCAGTTATAGTTTGTTTTCCGTTGCCTAGTTGACTCAAGCAGAATTGTGATTTTGGTATATGAAAAAACCAAGATACAATATTTGATTTTTTTAAATGCAGTTGTATGTTATACCATAAGAAGTTTAATTAAAATACTAAAGTGTTGGTACCTTTATTCCATAGTCCATTATCTTGATATTGATACTATTTGGTGTTTTGGCTTGAACTCTTCTACATCCTCTAAATTATAGTTGTGCCCAAATTTTGCATTTGATTGCCTAAGATGGTACACTATACAGTGACTTTAGGGAAAGAACAAGATACTTGTTCTATATTTTTGGTATGCTAGTAATACCATTCCATGTCTTGAACTCAGATCTTTCTTTTTTTTTTCAAGTTTGGTCTGATAAATCCTGCCTATGTCCAATAGAGTAAATTAACAGCAACAGATTTAATTAGATTGAGAGCTATATATTTCCACATGAAGCTGTTTTCTATTCCATTATCAGCTTTGTATCACTGAGGTATATGGAAACTGAAACAAAGTTACCAAACATGTGGTTGATAGTTGGAAATGCCAGCAACTCTCGATTACCAGGGATACTGTGAGCCTTTCCTTCAATTCATTTGGCAATTTAGTGTGCCCTGGAGAGTGGGGTCAGAATATAAGAGGGAAGAAAAGATCATAGGGAGTGGTATTAATCAGGCAAGACTTGCTGTGGGAGCTGGTTCTTGAGCTGAACTTTGCTGGAAGTGAAAGATCTTGTTTGATAGGGAAGACAGGTCACCCTCAGTGGTTAGCACCAAGAGGAAACAAGAGCTGGGAGCAGTGAAGGTGGGACAGTAGTTGAAAGAGCTGCTGAAATCAGAGCCTTTTTTCCTCCTCTTTGATTCCTTTTTATTATGATGAGAGAAATCTCAGACACCAAAAGACAGAAACCGGTTGATCAGGGTGTTTCCTGGTTTTATTAGTGATGCTTCCAGCTCATTATCCAAAGTGAGGTTTTTCCACGCTGGAATGGCTCCCTTAGCAACAGAACAGGAAAATAGGGTTTGCCCTCCTTGGAGCAAAGCCTCTGCAGACTATTGGCTGACTGTCCATCAGATGGGAGTATTTTGACCCTTCTTTTGTTGATTCTCCTATATAGGATGGGAATTAAAGGTCCTAGTGGCTACCAGCCATACTCTTTTATTACCCTATCTGGGATATTGGGCTAGCTTTCCCTGAGAATATTAAAAATCATGACATGTGTTTATTTTTAAATAATTTAGAGTAAGTGAATACAGTTTCTAAACAAAAGAGACTTTAAATAAGAGGTTTGCAGACACTGCATGAAAATAGATAAGCTAGGGGCGCCTGGGTGGCTCAGTGGGTTAAAGCCTCTGCCTTCAGCTCAGGTCATGATCCCAGGGTCCTGGGATTGAGCCCCACATCAGGCTCTCTGCTCAGCGGGGAGCCTGCTTCCTCCTCTCTCTCTGTCTGCCTCTCTGCCTACTTGTGATCTCTGTCAAATAAATAAATAAAATCTTAAAAAAAAAAAAAAGAAAATAGATAAGCTAAAAGAAGAAAACACAAAAGCTATTTTTTTGGTTGAGTACTCAGTTCCTCGTATCCTTGTTTAAGAATAGACAAGAGTTGTAAACCATGAATCTCTTCTGCTTCTCATGAAATGTAAATCATTGCATGGTATTGTCAGATGTTAGGCCCTATGAAAGGCATTCTCCAGAGAGTTGTCCAAAGTTGGAGGGTTCTGGAGGGACTGAAATGCCTAACTGAGGACTATGGGTTTGATCTAGTAAAGAGTCATTAAAGAATCTCAGCAAGAGAACGGATACTCCTAAAACCATGTCTTAAAAAGAGATTCTACCATCTTTGTCCACCAGTATACATGTGACATGAGTAAAGTTCACCTAGCCTTAGAGAACAGTGAAGTAAGGAAAATCATGTTCATCAGGAAAGGATCCATATCTTTGTATTAAAGTCATTATTTCTCTACTTAGCAAACTCTCCCAGTACCTTTAGAGTACTTAATAACCTATCAAAATGTAATGTGTACACTTCTCAGGACCATGTATTATGTAATTATTTAGAAGGTTCAGTATGTTTGTAGACTGACACATTGTAGCAGTGCTCATATTCATTGTGATGGTATCTTTTTGAGGCTGGGGGGTAATTTAAAACACATTTTCCCCTTTAAAAAGGTCAAACTGTAAGGGAAAATATCCTTGTACCTTTTATAAGCTGCTTATACTCGTAACACAGATTAACTTCCTAGCATATAAAGGGAATACTAGAAAACCCTTGCATGGTTAAATATGCCCCTGGAGGATTAAGTTTTTCCACATATTTTTGAAGACAGAGCTATGAATAGTGTTTCAACATTAAACTTTGTGTACATCTTGATTATAAGGGGAGGCTTTTACTCCTGCTGCTCTTGCTGTTAGTTTTTCTGCTATTCAGATTTGTAGCACTGCAGAATTATCTGTGGAAACATGGACTTGAAATCTGAAAGGTTAGTCAAGGTCCAACAAAGTGTCATCTCTGGAATTCTAATTTTTAAAAAATTTTAATCCATTTTTCAAACCTGTTTCTTCTTTTACTTTATTGAAAACCTGGCACAAACTAGCTAATTAGTGAGCTTAATGGTTCAGAAATAAGTGATCACCAAGCACACAGTATTTAACATTTTGAAAAAGATCATTAATTTTCATGCATATTTTTCCTAAGGTAAAATTCTTGTTTGTAAGGAATCTCTTTATTACTGAGGGATTCAATTACTAAGTGCCCTTTTAATCCAGGCATTGGGTTGTTCGATTAATTTACTGGGGCTCATCAGCCAAAGGCTTTGCTGTGTGACCTTGAGACATACTGATCACCCTTTGCTCCTCCATGATCCCCAGTGTATCTCTTCCATCCAGCCTACAGGTCTTACCTTCCTTCCCTTGGCTCCTTTCACTGGTACTCAGCAGCCCCTTGATTTCTTTGACCTCCCTATTGCCTTTATCCTGTCAGTGCCCACCCTTACATGGTCCTTAACCACATTTCTCCCAAAATGTATATTTTCTGTCCTGAGCAGGGGCCTCCACTTCCTTTCTCACATTCCCCACACAGCTGTCCCAGACCATTACTACCATGGTCCACCCACCCCCTTCTCTGGCAGCAGATGACCTTGCTGCCTGCTGTCAGACCCCAGAACTTCTCAGCCCCCAATTCCCTGCTCTCCTAACATCACACTGCTGCTTTGTTTCCCGTGGCTGAAGGGGAGGGCTGCCCCCCACCTCAGCTCTAGCTTCATCAGGGCTTTAGGACTCTTTCCTCCTCCTCTGCTGGGACCTTTCTCCAGCACTAAAGGGAAAAAATAGAGACTTTAATATTACTTAAATAAGTAATATATGCACATGGTTTTAAAAATTCAGGTAGTGTAGAAGAATTTGCAGAGCCAACAACTTGATGCCAGTCGTGTGTATGCATACTTCCAGAGATCTTATTATATGCAAGAACAAGCGTACACACAGCTGCATTTCCCTTTCTTCCTCTTTCTTCCTCCATCTTTATTTTTAAGAGATTACTACCAAACACATGGTCTGGATATTGCTTTTAATATACCTGTATGTCTTGGAAACAAGTTAATATAAATACTGTAGAGCTACCTCATTCTTTTTTTTTTTTTTTTACTTTATTTAAGCTTTATTTAAACATATGATGTAACCCCACCACCCTCACCCAACCCCTCTTCCCCACTACCTCATTCTTTTAATGGATCTAAATTATGCCTTTAATTGTAAATGCACCGTAATTTTGGCAACCAGCTCCCTGTTAAAGAGTAGTAGCTTCTAATTTTTTTTTTAAGATTTATTTATTTATTTATTAGTTAGAGAGAGAGAGAGCAAGCACAGGCAGACAGAGAGGCAGGCAGAGGCAGAGGGAGAAGCAGGCTCCCTGCCGAGCAAGGAGCCCGATGTGGGACTCGATCCCAGGACACTGGGATCATGACCTGAGCCGAAGGCAGCCGCTTAACCAACTGAGCCACCCAGGCATCCCAGAGTAGTAGCTTCTAATCTTTTGTTGCTGCAAAGAGTGTTTCAGTGAGTGTCATTACATGTCAACTTTTTTTGTCCATGGACAACTGTATCTGTATGAAAAGTCTTTGAAGTGGAATTACTGCATCAAACGTTTATACATTCTCATCTCTTTTATGGAGAGCTTTTAAAAATTGTTTTCTTGTGTTACTGCTTCTCCAGCCTTTCTATTCATGTGTAATTGATTTCTTGGATTTATCTTCAATGTCTGCTTTTTGAGACAGTCATCTATTTCTTCTGAGTTCTGAGAGAATTTTTGAGACATTCTGGTTCACTGTTTTCTAACACTCACAATTCCTGTGATCTTTGAATTTTTAAATACAGTAATCATTATTTTCTTTGCTTCTGAGAACTCAGACATTCTTGTATTGTTCTCCTGTCAAGACGCAGGCTTTAAATCTTTTTACCGAGGGACAACATACATACAAAAAAGTGCTTGATGGCTTTTCACAAAGTATATCAACACCCAGATAAAGAAACAAATGTTATCAGTATCCAGAACCTCCCTTGTGCCCCTTCCAGTTACAGTCCCTCCATGGGTAACCACTCGCCTAACTTAGATTCATTTTGCCTGTTCTTTTTTAAAATTTTATATATAAAAATGTAATTGTGCATTAAATATTGCTTCTCTCTTTTTCGTTTAACATTATGTTTATGAGAATTATCTATATTGTTGCAAGTAGATATAGTTTGTATTCATTGCTAAGTAGTATTCTATTGCATGAATATACCCGTTTGTTCATTCATTCTACTATTGATGCACACTTGAGTAGTGTCTAGTTTGGACTACCATGAGTAGTGCTGCTGTGGACACTTTGTTTGGGTCTTCTGATACACAATCACATACCTTTTTTTGCAGGGTATATATATATATATATATATATATATATATATATATATATCTAGGAGGATAACTCCTTGATCACAGGGCATATAAGTCTTAAGCCTCTAAAATGGCTTTCTCATTTTGCACTCCCATGAGAGTCCCAGTTCTACATTCTTGCCAGTACTTGAAATCTTCTTTTTTATTTTAGCTATTTGGGGTTTATAAAGTAAGATTTCATTATGGTTTTAGTTTACATTTGCATAAAACTTATTTGACAAAAATTGTCATGTGCATTGGAAAAGGATATTGTCATTGTTTCTAAGAAGGGAAAATGATAAATACTAAGCCCTCCCAGTTTTTGCCCTCCAGATTGCATTATTATCCCCATGTTTAATTCTAGTTCTAGTTTCATTTTTGACAAGTGCTTATAGAAGTGAAAATCTTGTAATATACTCTTAAAGCCTGCAGCCCCTTTTAACAAATATAAATGTTTTACAGGTTCTTGATCAATATGAACGAGAAGGATTTAATTTCCTAGCGAAGGTGTTTAATTCTTCACATTCCTTCTTAGAAGACCTGACGGGCCTCACTTTGCTGCACCAAGAGACCCAAGCTGCTGAGGTAAGAATAAAGCAAGCTTTTTGTATTGAGGACTGGTGTGTTTGAAACCTACTTGATACTCAGATTTATGGCATAGTAAGGAAGTGGTGAATTATGATTTGACAAACATTGCTAAATAAGTCTGCTAATTATCAGAGAAGAAGGAACCTTCTGCAGTCACTGGATGTTGATGTGTGCAGATTGTTGTATAGTAGGTACCCAGTGCACATAATTAAAGGGAATATGGGTTATGGATTTTCAAGTACCTCTGGTCCTGTCTGAAGAACAGTATGCCTGTGGCCATGGGAGAGTTGTTTCTGATGTCCACACATCAGAATGTCAGATAGGCGAGACTGGGCTCTGGCCATTTTCTTCAGAGGGAATATGCCTGGCTTTTATTTGATAATTGGATACATCTTAGGTCACTGAACTCTACTATAAAATGGCTTCCCCAGTCACAACCTGAGAGAGTTATGCTTTACTTGTCAATTAGATTATATTGCAGATCTTAATTTCTGTGAAGAAGTTCTTAGGAGAAATGTGGCCTGTCTTATCATCACAAGCTGCATAAAGAAAACCTTGAGTGCCTGTGTCCCACAGGAGTGGAACATTTGCAAAGATGCCATTAGTCCTCTTGTCCTATTTATTGATGACCACACCATTCCCACCCCTGCCTGGGGTTGTATGTCTTTACCACTGTGGCAGCCTCCAGTGGTCATTGAGTAGACATTCAGGCTGGATACTGGACTACCTGGTGGCAAACTAAGGCTGCTGTTGGGAAGATCGGAGCTAGTAGCACTGAGTAAAGAAAATCGAACCTACCAGAGTCACATCCTTTGAAACTTTCAGCAGATTGAGGTGTGAGTTTCAGACACAGCAGAGAGGCAAGATAGTATATCTCTAGTACTACATTTAAAACTGAAATCAGGGGTGCTTGGCTAACTCAGTCAGAAGAAGGTGCAACTCTTGATCTGGGGGTCATGAGTTCAAACCCCATATGGGATAAAGATTATTTAAATAAATAAAACTTTAAAAAAAAAAGCTATAACCAGTTCTTCTTTAACTTGCCTTGGTGTCCTCTGGGCATTTAATGGATGTAGTACTCCACTTATAACCAATAGTTAGACCCACATAGAGTCTCTTAGCTTCAGTTTCAGAAGATGAACGGTATCTGTGCTGAACTTAAAGAGAATTTGAGATTTTCCCCAGAGCTGTGATTGGTTCCCAGACATGGTTCAGAACATTATGTTGATCATGGCCGCCATTTTATCCTTTGTGTAGCGCTGTACTGCCTGATAAGGTTAAAATAACTTACAGGTCTTTTCAACTATGCAATTGTTTGACTAGTTTGCTGAGGGAATATTTCTACTCAGCTAGAAATAATTCATATACTTCTCTTTTGTTAGCTAGATGAATTGCAACTTGAAAATGATCCCAAGTTTTACTCTTTAAAACAGAGCTGGATGCTAGGATAATGGGCAGATTCTTGATGAGATCTGACTTGCTTTGCATTTTAGCTGGTCAAACATTAATAGCCTTTTCAAAGACCCAGGAAGAAAAGGGGAAGTTTAAGAGACCAAGAGTGACTAAATAGATGGTGGGGCAGGAGGGGACATGGTTTCATCCACAAGTCAGAGTTTTTTTTTTGAAGTTTTCCTCCATTAAATTATATTTATTGTTTTGGAATCATAAACCACACATCAAATTTTTGATTAGAGATGGTAGACTCGTTGGCCTGTGAGCCAGATATGGCTTGCAGGTGTGTTTTGTTTGGCCCTCCCCTGTGTTCTAAATTCTGAATAAAGTCAACATTTAAAACTTACGAGTTTTACATAAAAATCTGAATTTTCCCATTTCCAACTTATTTGAAAAATCAAATCTGGCAAGCCCGGGCCTACATTTCTTAATAGTGATGGTTAGCTGGAGCCAGGATGCAAATTTTATAGATAAATAATGTACTTTATATGAAATTTAAAGGTATAAAAATATTCTGCATGTAAAGTAAGTCTTCTACACTTGCCCCTTATCACCTAGTTTCCTTTCTGGAGATAAACACTTGTTGTTTTTTTGCCCAAAGTTATTTTTTAGGTAATATTCTCCATTTAAAAGAAGCTCTTGAGTTAATGACCCTTACAGGTGTTAGAATTTATGATCCTTATATTAGAGAAGGATCATTTATTTTCTTAAAAAGCTTTAAAGAACTGCTGGGTTAAAAAAAAAAAAAAAAAAAAAGCTTTAAATAGTGCTGGGGTGGGGGGTACCTGGGTGGCTCAGTTGGTTAAGCAACTGCCTTCGGCTGGGGTCATGATCCCAAGGTCCTGGGATTGAGCCCCACATCGGGCTCCCTGCTCAGTGGGGGAGCCTGCTTCTCCTCCCTCTGCTGCACTGCCTGCTTGTGCTCTTCCGCTCTCCGTCAAATAAGTAAATTTTTAAAAAAATAAATAGGGCTGGGGATGCCTGGGTGGCTTAGTTGGTTAAGCAGCTGCCTTGGGCTCAGGTCATGATCCCAGCGTCCTGGGATCGAATCCCACATCGGGCTCCTTGCTCAGCAGGGAGCCTGCTTCTCCCTCTGCCTCTGCCTGCCACTCTGTCTATCTGTGCTTGTTAGCTCTCTCTCCCTCTCTCTCTGACAAATAATTAAATAAAATCTTTTTTAAAAAATTAAATAGGACTGTGGTTTTCCTTTTTAGTTAAAAAAAATTTTTTTTTTTGCTTTTTTTATTTCATCTCATTTTCCATCATAATAAGTGTATTCTTCCTGCCTCATTTCCCAACCCCATTTCCCCCATGCCTCCTCTCTGGTAACCATCAGTTTTCTATAGGAAAGAGTATGTTTCGGGGCGTGCCTGGGTGGCTCAGTGGGTTAAGGCCTCTGCCTTCGGCTCGGGTCATGATCCCAGGGTTCTGGGATCGAGCCCCGCATCGGGCTCTCCGCTCAGCGGGGAGCCTGCTTCCTCCTCTCTCTCTGCCTGTCTCTCTGCCTACTTGTGAACTCCATCTGTCAAATAAATAATTTAAAAAAATCTTTAAAAAAAAGTATGTTTCTTGGTTTCTCTCTTTTTTTTCTTTGTTTTTGTTTCATTTCTTAAATTCCACATAAGACTGAAATCATGATATTTACCTTTTTCTGACTTACTTCACTTACCATTATACTCTCTAGCTGTATGCATGTTGTTGCCAATGGCAAGATTTCATTCTTTTTTATGGCTGAATCATACTCCACTGTATTATATGCCACATCTTCTTTATCCATTCATCTATCAGTGAATACTTGGGCTGGTCTCGTGTTTGGTTATTGTAAATAGTGATGCAATAACCAAAAGGGTGCATGTATCCCTTTCAGTTAGTGTTTTTTTTTTAATTTGGGGCATAAATACCCAGTAGTGTGATTAATGGATTGTAGGGTAGTTCTATTTTTAATTTTTTGAGAAACCTCCATAATGTTTCCCATAGTGGCTGCACCAGTTTGCATTCCCACCAACAATGCACAAGAGTTCTTTTTTCTCCACATCCTCCCCAACACTTGCTGTTTCTTATGTTTTTTTTTTTTTAATTTTAGTCATTCTGACAGATGTGAGGTAATATCTCATTGTGGTTTGATTTGCATTTCCCTGATGATGAGTGATATTGAGCATCTTTTCATGTTATTGTTGGCCATCTGGATGTCTTCTTTGGAGAAATATCTGTTTTTGTCTTCTGCCCATTTTTAAATTGGATTATTTGTTTTTTGGGTATTAAGTTGTATCAGGTCTTTATACATTTTGGATAGTAACCTTTTACTGGATATGCCATTTGTAAATATCTTCTCCTATTTGTAGATCATTTCCTTAGTTTTGTAGATTGTTTCCTTCACTGTGCAGAAGCTTTTTATTTTGACATAGTCCCAATAGTTTATTTTTGCTTTTATTTCCCTTGCCTCAAGAGATATATCTAGAAAAGAATTGCTACTTCCCATGTTGGAGAGATTACTATCTGAGCTCTCTTGAAGGAATTTTATGATTTCAGGTCTCACTTTTAGGTCTGTAATCCATTTTGAGTTTATTCTTATGTATAGTGAAAGAAAATGGTCTAGTTCCATTCTTTTTTGTGTTGCTGTCCAGTTTTCCTAACACCATTTGTTGAAGAGATTTTTTTTCCATTGTATATTAATTCCTCCTTTGTTGAAGATTAATTGACTATATAATGGATTTATTTCTGGGTTTTCTGTTCTATTCTGTACATCTATTTTTATGCTAGTACCATACAGTTTTATTTTATTTATTTTTTTTTTCAAGATTTTATTCATTTATTTGACAGGCAGAGATCACAGCTAGGCAGAGAGGCAGGCAGAGAGAGAGGAAGGGAAGCAGGCTCCCTGCTGAGCAGAGAGCCCGATATGGGGCTCGATCCCAGGACCCTGGGATCATGACCTGAGCCGAAGGCAGAGGCTTTAACCCACTGAGCCACCCAGGCGCCCCTACCATACAGTTTTTTTTTTTTTTTTTAAGATTTTATTTATTTATTTGACAGAGAGAGATCACAAGTAAGCAGAGAGAGGGAAGCAGGCCCCCGCTGAGCAGAGAGCCCGACATGGGGCTCGATCCCAGTACCCTGGGATCATGACCTGAGCTGAAGGCAGAGGCTTAACCCACTGAGCCACCCAGGTGCCCCTATACCATACAGTTTTAATTGCTACCGGTTTGTAATGTAACTTGAAGTATGGAATTGTAATATCTTCAGTTTTGCTTTGCTTTTTCAAGGTTGGTTTGGTTATTTTGGGTCTTTTGTGGTTCCAAAAGGATTGTTTGGGAGCACTTGGGTGGCTCACACGGTTAAGCTTCTGACTCTTGATTTTCGCTCAGGTCAAGACTTCAGGGTCATGGGATCAATCCCGGCATTGGACTCTGCACTCAGCACAGAGTTTGCCTGCGATTCTCTTTCCCTCTCCCACTTCTCCCTCTTGCACACACTCTCTCTCTCTAAAATAAATAAATAAAATCTTTTAAAAGAAATTTAGGATTGTTTTAGTTCTGTGAAAAATGCTGTTGGTATTTTGATAGGGATTGCACTAAATCTGTAAATTGCTTCGGGTAGTATAGACATTTTAATGATATTTGTTCTTCCAACTCATGAACATGGAATGTCTTTCCATTTCTTTATATCATCTTGAATTTTTTTTTTTTATCCATGCTTTATAGCTTTTAGAGTACAGATCTTTCACCTCCTTGGTTAAGTTTATTCCTAGATATTTAATTGTTGTTGATGCCATTGTAAATAGGATTGTTTTCTTTTTTTTTTTTTTTAAGATTTTATTTATTTATTTGACAGACAGAGATCACAAGTAGGCAGAGAGGCAGGCAGAGAGAGAGGAGGAAGCAGGCTCCCTGCTGAGCAGAGAGCCTGATGCAGGGCTAGATCCCAGGACCCTGGGATCATGACCTGAGCCGAAGGCAGAGGCTTTAACCCACTGAGCCACCCAGGTGCCCCAATAGGATTGTTTTCTTAATTTCTCTTTCTGCTGATTCATTATTAGTGTGTATGAAGGCAACAGATTTCTGTACATTGATTTTGTATCCCGTAGACTTTACTGAATTCATTTATCAGTTCTAGTAGTTTTTTTTAATCTTTTGGGTTTTCTATACAGAGTATCATGTCATCTACAAATAGAGTTTTACTTCTTCCTCACCAATTTGGATGCCTTTGATTTCTTTATGTTGTCTAATTACTTTGGCTAGGACTTATAGTACTATATTGAATAAAAGTGGCGAGAGTGGACATCCTTGTCCTGTGACCTTAGGGGAAAAGCTCTTGGTTTTTTACCATTGAGTATGATGTCAGCTGTGAGCTTTTGCCATAAGGTCTTTGTTTTGTTGAGATATGTTTCCTCTAGACCTACTCTGTGGAGGGTTGTTTTTTTTTTTAATCATAAATGGATGTACTTCATCAAATGCTTTTTTTGCATCTGGTTTTTATCCTTTCTCTTATTTTTTTT